>OY759272.1:16620070-16635070 GCA_963662155.1 Lamellibrachia columna | reverse complement strand
AATGAACCTCACTATCATAAACCGGATTTACCCAAAAACAATTCCACAGCATAAAAGACGCATTTGCATATCCACACACACCTGTGCGGTTATGTCCCACTGTCCCAGGGTAATGGGGAATAACCGCACATATTATATTTTGCCAAATACACTAGTTTCTTAATGGAATTGTAATCTGGTAACTGGCAGCTATCAACTACTACATATACTAGTTTTCGAGGCCAAATTATACCCTTTTGGCATAAATAGTTATTCAGCTAAGGCGCATCATGCCTTAGGGGTGCAACAATGCATCTCTTCCTACTTCATGTCCTTGTATCCGATCTATATTGCTATTTATAGCAAATGTAGTGCTGCTTTATGGAAAATACAGATATTTAAATGCTGTAGATATGTCAACCTGTTTTAGCTACTACAGTTTGCAAAGAAATCATCAATGCTTGAACTATTTCTGAAGGATTGTTTTAACAAAAGCTTCACATATATATTATTCCCACAGTAATTGTCGAGCAGCTCCCTGTGTGCTACAATGAAGGCAAATGGATAATTTTTTGTTTTTACCATAATCAGAGTTACTACCAACTACTTACCATTTACTCTCAGTGTAACTGAGTCTGTTCCAGTTCCAGATGTACAAATGTAAGTGTCTTCATCTGTCAGTGTAGTTTTGGTAATCTTGAGTTGATGCACATTTCCAGCCCACTGACCCAACGCTCTGTCCTGTAAATATTGGTATGCTTTTGTATCACTGTTACTCCCACGAACGTATGCATACACAATGTCACCACTAATTTCTGTATTCTTATACCAATACAGCAGTGCAACATCCACTTTGTTGACATTAACTGTACAGTTCAGCACGGCTTCGTCTCCTTCCCACACATCAGGTGGCACTTTCACTGTCACCCTACTGGCTGCTCCTTCAGCAGGTACTGAAACAAAAATGGTTACCATCACAATATTATTATTAAATATGAAAGACCAGAGATTGTGGCTCATTTGCTGAAGCAAGTATATAGGTGAAAAGTAAAAGAGCTTTATTACAAAGCTAAACATGAGTAACAAGTACATATATAGTCACATAATAACTCAGTATTTCAGATACTGAAACAAAATGGTTTTCATCACATTATTATAAAATGATAAATGCATGCATGCGGGACATAGCAACATTTACCAAGGATCATAGCTGAAGAAAGAACAGAGGGTAAGTTGTAAGAGTTTTATTCCAATGCAGAAAATGTATAACATGTGCATATAAAGTCAGGTAACCACTGAGATGTACATGTAAAACAACAAAGGTAAAACCAATCGAACCAGTCATAACATGGCATGAACTGTAAATACAACATCTTCAGCAAAGGCGTTGAAACAGCCCAAAGTCAAAATTAAGTTTTTAAAAAAGAATGCCCCTCCGGCCATGGAGAAAAATATGACCCACTTACTCTACATCCATCCCTGGTAAAAGGTGGATTTTAACGTGCTAGGATTTTGCAGTTTATTAAGATTGTTTACATGCTTCAATGACCCGTGTACTATATAATAGTACAATTAATTATGACAGCTCGTGTTCTACAATATCATTCAACATCAAACTTGTACTGTGATGACTATAAAAATGCTAAGAAATATTCCTGATAATTTTATTAATAGACAAATGCAAACACTTTGCAATAATAACAGCTGTTTAAGCATAAGCAGAGAAGACATACAATTATGCAGGCAATAATAATGGTTCGGTAATAAGTATTTACGAGTGAATCATATCTACAGAAAGGGTTCAGTTACTATCCTCTCCTTCGTTTGGGCGGAATGTTACTGCTACACGACTGAACTTGTGGATGATGCATTCCACATCGAACGTCTTGTTCTTGTGGACATACAATCACGACTGCTGTATACATGTTAGGGTACGGAACAGGATTGATTTGCTGTATCATGTCGAGTGTGCTGGGTCTCTCAGCGACATTCATAATTTCCAATCTTGCCTCTCACAGTTGAACAATCTAGTGTCAGATTCAACCGCTGTCGTGGTGTAAGGTACTGGGTCACGTAGTGATTCTAAGCTACTAATAGACGTGTGTCAATTTCCCGCAGCAAGTGATCCATGAACAGCAGATACATTGCCCTCGTCTAATACTGGCTTGGCCTGTCTATTATATCAGCAGGCATGATCTCACGGATGGTGCCTTTGTCTACCATCATTGCCCGACTTGCTCGCTTGAATCTCAAATCTTCCCGCTACCTCGAAAGCATTGTCAAAGAATGCATTCCATACTTCTGGGTCGACTGTTACAACCAGTAATGTAATACTCGACTGGTAATGTAATAAATCGACCGGTAATGTAATAATCGACCGGTAATATAATAAATCAACCGGTAATGTAATAAATCGACCAGTAATGTAATAACAATGATGATGGTAATCATTATGATGATGATGTTAATAATGATGATGTACAAAGTGATGATGAGGGTGATAAACGATTATGATAATGATGACAATTAAGGGGTCATCATAGTGACGATGATAATGATGATTATGACGATGATGATGATGATTATGATGATGATGAAGACAATTAATCAGCCGTCTTAGTGATGGTGATGATGATGATGACAATGAGGGTGATCATTATTACGATTACACAATGACAGCCTCATCATCCTACTCCTCATCGTCATCATCATCCTCATGTTTACCCTTATAATGGCTAGCCATGCTGACACCCACTCGACGTTCACAAACGTATGATTAACACAGGAATCTCAGAACGAGTGAGCCGCATGTTTTTTGGGAGGACATATGGAATGCCGTTCATATAACCTCCCAGGTAACGCACGGCAGTAACTACATGTTGGCAAACAATATGACCGAGACAGACAGAGTGGTAAGGAAGATGGGGGTCATTAAAAAGGGTCGCCTCAACAATTGAAAGAGGTAATCTACACTCAATTAAGGGATCATCTCAAACAATTATTTAAGGGATCATTAAAAATGCTTAAAAAAGAAATACCTGATCATCATTTGATCAAATTAAGGGGTCCTATTAAACAACTTAGGGGAAATCTCAAAACGCAATATGATCTTATATTAGAAACTTAAGTTTAATTGCAAAAATAATAAAATAAAGGATCGGCTGAAACAATTAAAGGATTATCTCAAAAATTAAAGTTAATGGTAATTTAAGTCAAGTAAAATGATCATCTAAACGATTAAAGGGCACCTAAAGTATTTTTAAATATTACTAAAATTAAGGGATTTTATCAAAAATAAAGTTAAAGGATAACTTAAAAAGGAGTCATTAAGGGTTCATTTAATAATGAACTAGCTGATCATCTCAAAACATTTTGGGGTCATATCATAAAATCAAGTGATCGTCTCAAAAAAGTTAAATAAATTAAGGGGTCATCTCATAAAATGAATGGGTCTTCTCAAAAAAGTTAAGGGATCGTCACAAAATATGTAAGAAGTAATTAACAAGTGAACTAGCTGATCATCTTAACAAAATAATGAATCATCTAAAAAATTAAGTGCGTCTTCTCAAATAAGTTCATGGATCATATTAAAAAGTGTAACCAGTCATTACAAATGAACCAACTGATCATCTCAATAAATTAAGGTATCATTTCATAAAATAATGGGGTCTTCCCAAACCAGTTAAAGGTTCATTTTAAAAAGCAGGGATCATTAGAAACTTATCTAGCTGATCATTATGAAATGAAACGGTCACTTCATATAATTAAGGAAAATCTAAACGTAAAGATTCATAGCAAAACACAAACTTAAGGGGTCATCAAATAAATTATGGGGTCACATCGAAAATGTAAGGGGTTATCTCAAATAAATTAAACGGATTTAAAAAATAAATTACGGAATCATTAAAAAAATGTAAGGGTCATTTAACAAAGTAACTAGCTCATCATCTGAAAAAGTTAAGGGGTCATCTCATAGAATTAATGGGTTATCTCAAAATAAAAATGTAAGGAGTCATATCAAACGACAAACTTAAGGGGCCATCAAAACATTAAGGAGTCATCTAAAAATTGTAATAAGAGGGTCATCCAAAAAATCAGCCTCTTATTTTACATTTTAAGGTGATCGTTTTTAATTTGAAGATACCCTTTAGTTTTGGGGATTACCTCTTAATGTCGTAAATTTTAAATGTACCCCTAAATTTTATATGTTGAATTGCTCGCTTAATTGTTTAGGCAACCCCCTTTAATAGCAACTTAAATCCATTGATATTTACTAAATATAATCAGTACGTGTGTGGGTTGTTGATTCAGACTAAATGTCTCAACTATTTTCCTGCATAATTTGGGGCAAATACATGAGACGGCCTTCTTAGATTTATGTTCTTTGAGTACATAATAATAACATATAATTATGGTATGTATATGTTGATGAGTTACGCGACCGAACACTGGCAGCGCACAAGTGGATAAGAGAAGAATCGCCATGCCATTTTGGGTTATGTTCTAGTAAGACGTCCGTTACTGCCATTGTACTGAGACATCCGGGCTTAATGCCGTTGTACTCAGACATCCGCGCTTAGACGTGGGAACACAGGAGCACATGGAAACACAGAAACGGACTGCAGGAACGTGAACACATGATCTCGGAAGTGCGGGAATGCCCGAGTATATAAAGGTGGAGGCGGGCGAAATCAATCCCTTGCGAACCGTACAGTGCGGATCATATATTCACGACATCGATGTAGGAAAGAGAGAAAGTGAGACGGAAAGAGAAAAAAGAAATTTTCATTCGGACGTAAAGTGGAGCAATGTGTTTTGTTGATTTGTCATTATTTTGTTCACATTGTTAAGATAAATAAAATTTTCATTTGCACGTTATTAAGCGATATATAGGCAAACCGTTATTTCATCCATCAACAGCGGGGTATATAAACACGTCTTGCCACAATGCTCTTTTTTCAATAGTTGTAGCATATGTGATTTTCAATCTCTCAATCTCAATCGACCGGTAATGTAATAATCGACCAGTAAAGTAATAACTCGACCGGTGATGTAATAAAAACGATGAAGATGATTATGATGATGATAAATGGTAATAATGAATAGGATGAGAAAGATGAAGATAATTAAGGGTTTTTCTTAGTGATGATAATTATGAGGATGATAATTATTACGATGATGAAGAAAACGACATCATCCTCATCGTCCTGCTCCTCCTCCTCCTCCTCAACATCCTCATGTTCACCCTTATCATGGCTAGCCATGCTGACATCCACTGGACATTTACTAAATACTTAAAATAAGATTCTCAGAACAATTCAGCGTCTTGTTTTCTGGGAGGACATATGGACTATATATCCTCCTAGATAGCATACGGCAATAATAATAATTGATGTGGGCAAACAATGGGTTCGAATTAGGCAGGGTAGCAGGGAAGACAAAAAGGAAGGGGTCTTTTAAACAAATAAACGTTCATTTGAAATGTAAGATATCATTAAAACAAAATAACTAGCTGATCGTCTTAAACAAATTAAGAGACCATGTTATAGACTAAATGGTCATATCAAAATACAAATACAAGTCATCAAAACGCAAAGTTAAGATTTTTTGTAAAACAAACTACAGAGTGTACTAATGTATCATATCATAAAGAAAACTGTAAGGTGTGATTTATAAAAAAATTAATAAACTGATCGTCATGATTACTTAATGGATCATCTCAAAACATTAATGGGTCATGTAGTAAAGAAATTAGTCTTCTAGAAAAATAAAGGATGATTTCAAAAAGTGCAAGGTATCATTTAAAAACTGATGTGGCTGATTGTCTGAAAAATATGGGATAATCTTATACAAAATAATGGGGGTTCTTGAAAAAGCTATGGGATCACAAAACATGCATTCGATCATTACTGATAAATTAGCTGATCATCTCAATAAACTAAGGGGTCATCTTAAAACATTAAAAGGTCACTTCATACAATAAAGCGATCTTCAAAAAAAGGATCATTTAAAAAACGTAGATATTCATAAAAAAAATAATTAGCTGATCGTTTCAATAAATTAAAACATCATCTTAAAATATTAAAGGGTCATCGAATAAAATAAAGGTTTTTTTTCAAACAAGTTAAATAATAATTTCAGAAAATAGAAGTATAGATTAAAAAGAACTGGCTGATCATCTTAATGCATTCAGGGATCATCTCAAAACATTAAGTGATCTTCCCATAAAATAAAAGGGTCTTCTCAAAAAAGCTAAAGTGTCATTTCACACTAAATGTAAATGTTCATTAAAAAAGAACAAACTGATCATCTCAATAATTTAAAATACCATCTTAAACATTAAAATGAAAAGGATCTACTCAAAAAGTTTAATCGATCTTTTTAAAAATAGATGTGTTGATTACAAACAATTGTATGATCGTCTCAACACATTAAGGGATCATCTCAAAACATTAAGTGATCATCTCATAAAATAAAGGGGTTTCTTAAAAAAGGTAAGGGGGTCATTTAAAAAAATTTAATAGTCATTAAAAAGAACAAGCGTCATCTGTCAGAAGTGTGGAAAACTAGTTGTAGAAATAAGCAGGAACTCGCTACGTAGGTTTATCGACAGCAAAGGCGCGGTCCATCAAATAGGGTTGCTGTGTGTTCAACATGCTTTTCCTAATAAACCAATGGATTCATTATCATACAGTTCATGCATTATTTTATAGACTTTTATCATGTCTCCCCTTAGCCATCGGTATGCTAGTGTGGGTAGCTTAAGTAATTTTAGTCTTTCTATATATGACAGGTCCCTCATGCCATGTAGTTCTTTTGTGGCTCTTTTCTGGATGTTCTCTATTGCTATTTTATGTTTCATCTTATTTGGATACCATACTGTTATGAAATAATCTAGGTGAGATCTAACCATTGTATGATCTTCTCTTTCTTACCACTATATAAGACCATTGTCTTATATAGTGGTAAGAAATTGTGTGTATCTAGGAATTGGAAGGTTCTTCGGATTATTTTTGTCATTTTGGTTGCTCTATTAACCACTTGGTTTATTTGATCATCAAATGATAGTTTTAAATCGATAATTACACCTAAGTCAGTTTGCTTATCTGTTGAGACTAGTGAATGTTTAACATTATTGCTTGAAATAAGGCAAATTATGAAGGAATGAGGAAAGAGTTTTCAGAAAGAAATACTCATGAAATACTCATTTTCACCTATATTATTTTTTTCCAATTTCCATGTTTATATTTGTCTGGGTGGAATTATAGTAACCATTTGTCACTCCATTGTTCTAGGATACTTAGATATTTTTGTAGTATATCCTGGTCATTTTTATTTGTTAAGGCTCCAAATATCTTAATGTCAACAGCAAACAGAAATGTATTAGATTGAGTTAAATCTGGCAGGTCGTTTATGTATAAAACAAACGGTAAAGGTCCTAGGACAGATTCCTGAGGTATCCCTGATGTTACTTTATGCAAGTTTGATTCTTTTCCGTTTACTGCTACCTTTTGTTGTCTGTTTGTGATGAATGTCTCTATCAAATTAATTAAGTTGTTCCTAATGTTAAAACTTAATTTACTTATTAGTCTCTTATGTGGCACAGTATCAAAAGCCTTCTGAAAATCCATATAAATAACATCCATGTAGTTACCCTTATCCATTTCTGAGGTCCATTCATCTAGTACTTTAATTAGTTGGAGAACTGTTGATCTGCCAGAGATAAAACCATATTGTTTTTGACTGAACAGACCATTGTCTTTCATGTAACTGATAATGTGATTTCTAATAATTTTTCGATGCGTTTACAAATTATGCTTGTTAGGCTTATTGGATGGTAATTGCAAGCTAATTTCTTGTATAATTTTTTTATATATTGTTGATATTTTGGCATCCTTCCAGTCATCCGGAATATTTGATGTTTTTATTGACGTTTCAAATATTTTTTGTAATGGTTGACAGATATTCTCTGACAACTCCATTAGTAATATGGCGCCTATTTCATCGTGGCCAGGCGATTTGCTTATATTTAATTTTTTAACGTCAATAATATTATGTTTTCGGTTACTTTTAACTCATCCAATTTATTGTTTACTTTGGGTGTAGTGGGGATAGACCATGGCTGTTCAGTAGTGAATACACTAGAGAAGTAGTCGGTTGCTTTTTCTTCATCTTCAGTTGTTATTTGGGATTTCGGGTTTGTGTGATTTATATTCAATTCCCCAATTCCTTGTTTAATTACAGTTTTTGATTTATAATATTTCCAGAAGACTTTGGAGTTTTTTGGTTTGAGATGCTAAATTTCGTCCAAACTCCTTTCAGAGCTTTCTGGTTACAGCTCGGATTTTATTTCAGCTTTTATAATACTCTAGATATTTTTTCCGATCCCTTGATTCAATGTATCTTGTCCATAATCTATTTTTAGGTGTGCTGTGTTGTCACATTGATAACTATGATAACACGGGTTCGACTGAAATAGATTATATCGAGGAATTACAGAACATCACTTTAGCTGAAACACGCCTTTATTTTGTTACTCCTGCGCAAGCTCAAGATAACGCACCATCATTACATATTCATGAGCTACGATCGAGTAGCCTCGATACACTACACGGTCTAATTAGTTTTCTGGTGTTTGTGTTCAGGGAGAAGTTTCCCTTTCTGTAATTTGAAATTTGTTTTTGAGGTACATATTTATCTTCTAATAAATTTAGTACTGTTTTATGGATTTCCCATTGGTTGTTAACATTGTCTTAATAGTCTTTAATTTATCTTCCCAATCTACATTTGAAAACTCTTTCCTCATTCCTTCATAATTTGCCTTATTAAATAGCTTCCTTGTTAGTATATTTACTTGTAATGACTCTGCACAAAATATTAAATGTAATAACACAGTAGTCACTTTTAACTAAAGGGCAAATGTACTCTATTTCCCCTATGTTATCTTCCTCAGTTGATAAGATTATATTTAAGAGGTTTGTATTGGTGGGATTTGAAACATGAATGTGTCTCTAAGGCATTCCACAAATTTTAATTTTAAGTTGCTGGGGTCAATTGATTTGGTCGTCCAATGTTTCCAGTTAATATCTTGGATACTGAGATCTCCTGTAATTACAATATGTGAGTATTTCAGTCCTGATGTTGTTCTAATAAGTTTTGATGAAGTTATGATGAAGTCAAAAATGTTGAAGGACAACAAGTAGCGTCTGACTTCGCCGTTGCAATCATCTTCCAAATATCCAAGGGCAGTGGATGTAGACTTGAATATTACAGAGCATTCGCACGAGTGGACCATTTTGTTTCAGTCACAGAGCGATTGCATATTAGTTATGTTGTTCATACCAGCTTGTGCATCCTCGTCTAACTCGAGCTCTGCCTGAAAGACACGCAACCTCTGGGCTGAATAGTTGAAGGAGAAGGCGATCTGCTGGACTGTGTCCGTCGTACTTCTAACTAGTGGCACTTTACTGGCATGCACAATAGTCAAGTTAACACTGTGTCATTTGCAGTGAATATTGATGGCGATATATCAGCCTTCTGATTCGTGCTTGCATTCCAAGATGCATGTCAGCCAGATTATGGATGGACCATTAAATTTCTGGGGGCGGGTTGGATTTTTTAAATATTTCTTTGCCGTATTGATGTGGAAGAACGTGCGTACGTGCGTACGTGCGTACGTGCGTACGGCTATCTAGGCGCCTGGTAGTAGTAGTAGTAAGTGTTATGCTTTATGAAGCAGCATATTGCTTGTTTAATTAGGACTGGGAACACTAGACATGTGCTACTCGAATTCCACCGGAAGACAACATAACTTTTATTACTCCAAAACGGTGAAAGAGCTACACTGTAGTAAGTAGCTGTACAACGCACCAGTTATAACGATCCTATTACATGACATCCCTCCTTTAAAACATCCCTCCTTTAAACATCCCTCCTTTAAATGTAAGAAGGTCAAAAAGAAACCATTCATCAGCTTTAACGAATGTTCGCTGTGGATAAATTGATATCAAGCGAGTAGCAAACTAGGCTAATATAGTCACATTATATCGACTATCAAGATCGCATAGAATGTCACCGAATGGTCACTTGTGAAACAGATCAATAATACTATAAATGTCAAATAGTATTGAAAACACAATTAAATGTCAAATCGCATAGGCTTTCTGATTGCACGACCGTATCTAGAGAATCGTTCATTCTGTGGAATCTCTTCTAACGGAGGTGGCTCAGCGACGACTCTTCTTGGCGGCACAGCGACGACTCTTTGTGGCGACGGCACGTCTGGCGGTACCGGCATCTGAAGAGCGTTACCCTCTCGAGCGTCGGGATCGTCCATTTGAGGAAGAATCAGCGGCGGCTGCTCACGTGTCCTCCGTAGATGACGACGATTGCGGCGGAGTTCTCCTCCCTCGTGCTGGATCACGTATGACCTCGGACTCTCGTGTGTCCGCTGAACGATAGCGGGATCCCAGCCCCACTTTCTCTGGACACGTACTACATCACCAGGCTTCAATGGCTTCAATGATGTAGCACCGTGGTCATAGTCCTGTTTGAACCGTGTCTGTCTGTCCGTTAAGTCTTGTTTCGCGTTTACGACTCGCGGCTCAAGAACGGCTTTGGTTGTCGGCAACTTTGACCTGAGTAGTCGGCTCATTGCCAGTTGTGCTGGTGCATAGCGGAGTCCACTGATCGGCGTGTTCCTATATTCTAGCATCGCTATGTAGGGATCACGACCCTCTTCGTCTGCCTTCTTGAGGAGCGACTTCAACGTTTGCACGACTCGCTCTGCCTGCCCGTTCGATTGAGCATATGTTGGGCTCGATGTAGTCACTGCGATACCCCAATTCTCCGCGAATTGCCGAAAACTATAGCTACCAAACGGTTGGTTGTCTGCTACGATCTCTTCGGGTATTCCATGACGTGCACTGATGCTCTTAACATGTGAGATGACACATTCGCTTGTCTTGTTCTCGAGCAGTGCCAACTCGGGATACTTCGAATAGTAGTCAACGACTACTAGGTAATCTCGACCTTTGAACGACATAATGTCCATTGCCACTTTGCGGAACGGGCCGTCTGAGATTTTGTGTGCTATCATCGGCTCCTTCTGATTGCTCCGGGCGAACTGTAGGCATGTTTTGCACCTCGAGACGGTGTCCTCGATTGCTTTCGACATTCCCGGCCAGAAGATAGCTGATCTAGCTCGAGATTTCGTCTTCTCCATCCCCATGTGTGGTTCGTGCAGCACTTCCAGCATATCCGACCTCATCGACTCTGGAATAACAATTCTTTCGCCTGCAAACACGAGTCCGTCGTCTGCACTCATCTCGTCTCTCATGTTCCAGTATGGTCTAACGTCCTCGGGTACAGCTGTCCTCGACTCTGGCCAGCCGTTCATCACAACCTGAAGTAGTCGCTGAAGAGTTACGTCATCGGCTGTAGCACTTCGGATTTGCTCGAGTCGTCCTTTACTTGCAGGGAAGTTCTTTGTAACGCTGTGGACCATGATCTCAACATCGTCAATGAGCTCCCTGTCTGGCTCACTATCTATGTAAGCACGTGAGAGAGCGTCGGCTACGTACAGCAGCTTCCCTGGAACGTATGACAGGTTTATCTCGTATCGCTGTAGCTTCAACATCATACGTTGCACGCGTGCCGTTGCGTTTCCGATCGGTTTCTTCATTATAATCTCAAGCGGCTTATGATCAGTCTGCGCTTCGATTTCCTTGCCATAAATGTACTGATGAAACCGGGAAGTCGCGAAAACGACCGCTAACAGTTCTTTCTCCAACTGTGCGTAGTGTAGTTCTGGACCGACTAGTGCCCTTGACGCATAGGCAACAATTTGTCCTTCTTGTAGAAGACACGCCCCTAGTCCACTCTTTGACGCGTCCGACTGCAACGTTACTGGTTTGTTCACGTCGTAGAACCTCAGTACTGGCAAACTGCTTAGAATTGTCTTCAACTCATTCACTGCATTTGTATGCTCTTGTGTCCAACACCACACCGCGTCCTCTTTCAGCAGCGCACGTAGAGGACCAGTGATGTGCGACTCTCGCGGGATGAACTTTGCCTGATACTTCACAATGTTCAGAAACCTCAGGACTGCGCGCTTGTCCTCAGGCAGTGGCATGTCGACGATAGCTCTTACTTTGCTAGGGTCTGGGCTGAGGCCTGCTTCCGATACTACATATCCCATGTACAGCACCTCATTGACTTTCAACTGCACCTTTGACGAGTTGAACTTCACGTTTCGTTCTCTTGCCCTCTGGAAGACAGCACGCATGATGGCATCGTGATCTTGTTCATCATCGCCCGCGATGATGATGTCGTCAGCTATCACGTACGCTCCTTTGATGTCACCAAACGTTAGTTGCATGCGCTTCTGTAGTACTTCACTAGCTGAACTAATGCCAAACGGCATGCGCAGGAACCTTTTGCGGCCCCATGGCGTGTGGAACGTGCAGAGGTAACTGGATTCATCCGACAGTCTGACGTGCCAGTACGCCATCGACATATCTATCACTGAAAACACTTTCTTTCCAGCTAGACGCGACTGCACATCCTCAGGTGTCGGGATCTCGAACTGTTCACGCTTAATCGCTCGATTGAGTGGTTTCGGGTCGAGACATAATCTCAGCGATCCATTCCGCTTTTCCGTAATAACCAAGTTATTCACCCATGGTGTAGGTTGTTCTACATCTGCGACGATTCCGTCCCTCTCTAACTTGTCTAGAGCCTTCTTCAAACTCTCCACTCTGGTGTATGGAAGTTTCCTGGTTGCCTGGACTACCGGCTGTACGTCTTCTTTCAGCTCGATATGATACGGATGTTCAAATTCTCCAACTCCCGTGAACACGTCTTCATATGCTTTCATCAGAATGTCACTCGTTAGTGGCTTCTCACGCGACACCTCGCACACTCGTTTAACAAGTCCTAATGACTCACACGCTCGACATCCAAGTAGGGGTACATTGGTGTGCGTAGTAACAAAGAACTCGATCAGTGTCGGTTTATCCGCGTTCTCTGGTATGCACTGAAGTTTGACCGTTCCAGCTGGCTTCACTTTGACGTGATTCACGAATGCTGACAGTATCGTCTTTGTAGGCTGCAAAGCTACATTCGGCTTTATTGTCTCGTAAATCGTCATAGGCAACACATTCGCCTGTGCGCCAGTGTCTAACTTGAAGCTTATCTGCTGGCTGCCAATAGTCATCTTTGTCATCCAGTCATCATCATGAGTAGTGTGTGCATGTACGTCCAAGAATAACGAACCCAGATACAGGCATTCATTACTCTCACATTGTTCATTGTTCATCATCCACACCTTGCTATCGACTGTAGCAGTGCGGTGGTTTTCGCACGTTACCGCGAAGTGGTTCCACCCCTTGCAACGGTTACACTGTTTGCCGTACGCAGGGCATGACTTTGGTGGGTGTGACCTGCCACAGAATTTGCACTGAATGCTTCCCTGTGTAGCCCGTGGTTTGTGTGTACATTTGTACCTACCCTTAGTGTCATTGTTAGTTCCTTTAATACCCCTGCCACCTGCATGGGAGCCCTTGCTAAACGTGCTTGAACGAGATCTCTGCTTCACTACACTCACTTTAGCTTCTGGCTTTCCTTCAGACGCCATGACCTTCAGTTGCGCCCTTGTCGTCTCGGCTGCGCGGCACACATCTAATGCCCTAGCTAGCGACAGATCGGACTCTCTCAAAAGTCTCTCTTTAACACGCTCGTCATTGACGCTGAACACTATCTTGTCACGAATCATCAGATCCTCCTGGTCACCAAATTCACACAATTTAGCTTTCATTCTCAAGTCTTTGATCCACTGATCTACTAGTTCCCCATTGCCTTGATTGCGAGACCAGAAACAATATCGTTCGTAAACTGTATTTTTACGTGGCTTGCAGTAGTGACGGAATTTGTCTAGCACTGTTTCCCAGTTGTCTCTATCTTCTGCTGGTGGGACGTTAGCAGGTCCTGCTGGTCTAAACTCAAACTGGTTGAATACTTCCTGGGCCTCCGGTCCAGCAGTATGTAGTAGTATGGCCACTTGGACAACATTAGGCTTTTTGTTCAATTCACACGCTGTGTAAAATGTCCTAAACTGCTGCTCCCAACTTCTCCACGCCTCATCCAAATTGCAGGCATCGAACGCAATACTACTTGGTGGCTTGAAAAATTCCATTTTTTCAGCCGTTGACAGTGTGACTCGACTGTCGTCACTTCAAACTTCACCAACACCGTTTTTTTTCCGACCAACACATCCTACACCAGTATAACTCTGTGTAGTTTGTCTTCTGACACCATGTTATGCTTTATGAAGCAGCATATTGCTTGTTTAATTAGGACTGGGAACACTAGACATGTGCTACTCGAATTCCACCGGAAGACAACATAACTTTTATTACTCCAAAACGGTGAAAGAGCTACACTGTAGTAAGTAGCTGTACAACGCACCAGTTATAACGATCCTATTACATGACAGTAAGTAAAAGCTTTAATTATTATTCATTAACTGGATTGCTTTAGAATTAACAATCGAAGTTGGTAATGCAACAACAATAATAACTTTTAGTTGTATTGCGTAAATTCTGTTCAGAGGCGCATAACATACAAGTGTTAAAATTACCAATAAATGGCTTATATCTACGGTCAAGAGACGGCTACCGACAAAGCGAAGCTGGCGGCGAGGCTTGTGCGGTGAAATCATGTGGGCGATATGCGGGCGCCAGATCGTGCATCGCTCGGAACGTAAACACGAGTAGTTTGTAAATGATGCGCCATCGAATCAGTAGCCAGTGTAGCGCGATCAGGACAGGCGTGATGTGAAATGATGATCGCGGCGTCGCTGCCGCGTTACTACACGCGCCGCCGAATTTGGGACCATTTGTAGCTTGTGCAACACCAAACAACACTGCATTACCGTAGTCCAGCTTAGATGTTACTAGAGCGTGGACGATGGTTTTACACGCATCGACGTATCATGGCGACGTTGTGCAGCTGGAAATAAGC
>OY759272.1:16537229-16619870 GCA_963662155.1 Lamellibrachia columna | reverse complement strand
AGACTGCCACTAAGACCATTGTTGGTCGCTCTCGTGGCAGCCACCCCAGTATTATAATTTTCAACAAAGTTCATTTAACTTAATAAAGCACTTTCTCGAAAAATAACGATAACACAAGTGCATAACTTCCAAAATAGGTTTGACAAATAATTAATTATTTCATCATTAAATGATGACAAAATCTCAAAGAGTAAATAAATTGACTTAATTTTTAATCTGACAAATATATACATTTACATCTGACATACTAATTACAGTACAATTTATAATTAAATTAACAAAAGTAATGAAATATGATAGCATTTATGATTTAATTATTAAGTCCATCCACAAGTGCAACAGTTTGGCATAGAGCACTGTTCTCTGTAGTTTTGTAGAAAGCACGTTTTGGCATACCTAGTAAATCCATGTAAGCTGTGTTAAAATTTTTTTCCTTATGTGTTTCGAAGTATGGAATATCATACCTAATGCATCGTTTAGCAAAATCATGTTTTGCCCTATTTGTGTGGATATTATCCTGTATTCGTTTATTGATGTTGTGAACATTTCTATTTAGAAAAAATGGTAAGTTTTGTAAATATGCTGGTAATTTCATGTGCACATATTTATAATAACATTTTAATTCCTGTAATTGCAACATATCTGTTACATTAAGAATTTTTAATTTCTTGAACAGTGACTCAGTATGTGAATTATATTTACTTAAACATATTATTCTAATTGCTTTTTTCTGTAGTTTGATATTTCTGTTACATTTAAAACCCCATATCATTAGGCCATAATTTATATATGGTAACATTAATGAGTTATACAAAGTTCATTTTATATTTAATGGCAGAAAGTGTTTTAATTTGTTTAATATACCTATCATTTTTGAAAATTTGATAGAAATATTTTTTATATGACTGTCCCAGCTTAGATTTTCTTGTAAAGTCACACCTAAGAGATTAAAGTTTTGGACTCTTTCGATTCTAGTTTCATCTATCTTGAGTAGAAAAGGAATTCATTTTTTATTTCTTAATTTGTGTATTATGTACTTGGATTTCTTTATGTTTAAAGACAGTTTATTAATTTTCAGCCATTTGTTTACTTTTTTTTATTCTGTGTTTAAATGTTGATCGATATCTTTAGTACATGAATTTAAAGACTGGATTGTAGTAAATAGAGTTGTATCGTCTGCATACATTACATATTTAAATGTCTTGCTTGACTTTGGTAGATCGTTAATGTATATTACAAACAGAAGTGGGCCTATTATGGAGCCTTGTGGCACACCTGTAGTAATAGGCAGAGTTTCAGAAATGCTATCGTCGTATGTAACATATTGTTTTCTATTTTTCAAGTAGCTTTCCATTAGTTCTAGAGCAATAGCGCATATTCCATATGTGTGTAATTTATTTATTAAAATGTTGTGGTCTAAGGTGTCAAATGCTTTTGACAGATCTAAAAATATATTAATAGGTGTTTCATTTGAATCCAGTGCAGTTATAGTTCTGTCAATAACTTCCATGATGGCATATTCAGTTGAGTGACCAGATTTGAAGCCGTATTTGGTTATCATTGAAAAGTGAATGTTCTGTAAAAAGTGAATATATCTGATCATGCATAACTTTTTCAACAACTTTAGATATTACAGGTAATAGTGATATTGGTATGTAGTTACAGAACAGTGCTTCATCATCCTTTTTAAAGATAGGAATGACTTTTGCAATTTTCATCCTGTCTGGGAAGATTCCAGTATTAAATATCTGATTAAGAAGTAATGTTAAGGGTTTAATTAATATGAGTTTTAAATATTTTAATTGTTTCAATGTCATACCATCATGACCACTGCTGGTTTTTGCTGGGAATTTGTCAATTATTTTGATTAATGACTCTCCATTTATTTCTTGGAATTGAAAAAGCAGTTCAGAGTTTCCTGTCAGATAGAAACTATGATTTCTGTAACTCGTGTGTTTGATTTTGTTGGCAAGGTGTTGTCCTATGTTTGTAAAGAATAAACTAAATTTATTAGCAATTTCTACACTGTCAGTTATTTTGCAGTCTCCTTCTCTAAAATACATAGGTAATGATCTCTTTTTGTTGGATCTTTGCAACATTTCATTTATAGTTTTCCAGGTTTTTCTTTTGTCATTTTTATATTTGTTAAACAATTGTTCATAATATATCAGTTTGGCTGCTCTGATACTTCTTTTTAAAATACAGTTATATGTTTTTAAGTTTATCTTTTTAATGGAATAGTCAATTGATGTGGGATTTGTCAACTTGATCTGCTTATGTAAGTTGTCTCTGTATTTAATAAATCTAAGTATGTCATTTGTTATCCATAATGAGTTTTTGTGTTTATATTTGTTAAATGTGACTAATTGATATGGCATATGTTTAACATTTGCATTTTCAAGTACGTCCATGAGTATGTTGTAATTATTATTTGGATTGGACAAAGGATTTTGATCTAATTTCTCCATAATATTTGAATTAATTATTTCGTTTGCAAAATATGACATGACTTTTTCATTTTATAAATGTATTTTGACTAATTTAGGGGGGAATTTTTTTGCTGGAACAGTTTCGATAAATAAAAAATATGGCTGGTGGTCTGAAAACTGTTTGATTAAGATACCTGCTGTTGATTGTAGCATAATTTGGCTTAGTTTAAAAAATAAATTGTCAATTAATGTTCCATTTAGGTCCGAAAATCTAGTTGGGAATGTTATTTTAGGAAAGAAGCTAAATCCTGTTAAGGTGTCATAAAACTCACTAGGATATTCTTTATCATTAATTTTAAGCAAATTTATATTGAAATCTCCAGCAATAATTACCTCCGAATTTTTGCAATCAAGTTGTGATAATAATAATGAAAATTCGTCAATAAATTGTGTGTGGTTAATGTTTAGGTCTCGAGGTAAGGTAGGTAAAAGGTAAAGTCATCCCCCAGGCATTACGCCTTAGGAAGCCATGAAGGCTTATATGGAAAGTGCTTAAACCTGGTTTCTGTAGTGCGAAGCAACTTAGAGTGCAGTTATACTGACTCTCCTGGTCAGGACACTAGTCCATCGCAGGTACCTTCCAAACAGTGTTTGTACTCATTTGCAGCTGAGTAGACTGAGGCAAAGTAGGGTAAACGAAATTGCCTAAGCTTCGAAAATTAACCGTGCCCAGTGTGGGTCTTGAACTCACAACTCTCGAATTTAGAGTCCAACACCTTAACCACTAGGCCACGGCTGCCCTCCTTCCACGGCTGCCCCCCTTAAGGTTTCGAGGTGGTCTGTATATATTACCGACTATCAAAGGTTTTTTGAGACCACCCCCAGTGATTTCAATTAGCTGTCCTTCCCAAGTTTCATTTGTAATACGTTGTAATACTTTATAATATATTTAGTATGAACGTACAAAATTAAGCCTCCCTTGGTACTACTATTTTTACCCAAGGAAATACAAGTATAGTCTTCTAATTGGATGTGAGACAGATCATCTTGTTTGGTTAACCAACTTTCTTGAATAAATATAATGCTAAAGTCATAGTTAATTAGGTGCAATTCTTGTACAAAGGCTGCCAACTCATTGAATTTAGCATTAATTGATTGGATGTTAGTACTAAGTATGCCCAAACTATTAATTTTAGTATTTACCAATGACTTAAAATGATCGGTATCATAACATGATGAAGTTTTCATTATTGGTAAACTATCGCTTTCATTGGTTTCATCATTTGTAGAATGCAGAATGTTATTTAAGCAGTTTTTATGGACACCTACATAGTACTGTAAAATAAATAATCTGAATCTGTCATTCAGTTTATAAATAATTATTATGTATTTGCATATAACATTATTCCAAGAATTTGGTAGATATTGTCTGATACCATTTAGTATAGCTGAGCATTTTATGTGTAGGTAAAATATCATTGCATTACTGTTTGCAGTTTTGAGATTTTGATATGATAAACTGTAGCATGAACAGGAAAACATGCACTGCGTTAATATAAAAAATAATACTAACAGAAGTAAAACAAACGTCATTGTTGGTGGCTTAGGTGGGAATACAGATTGTGTAACTGCTAGCAGCGTGAATATGTTTAAAAACAAGATTGACACATATCTCAGGAGGGCGGGTTATAAGTAGATGAACATTGTTGGACTCTCGATAAGCCAATGGCTTCCTTGTCCACTTGCCATCTGGGCCTTTGGCTTGGATGGCAAATCTTGTTAAATCTTGTTAAATACCTTGAAGAAATCACTTAAACAGTTTCAATAATTTTCAGTGATTGGACTAGAATTTACTAGAATCTACTGGTACAAAGATAATATAAAAAAAGTCATCATATATAAATAAAGACATGACATTTCTAGTTTGATACTGTTGTGCCTGTGTAATTCTTATCCATTACAACCTTAGGCCTACTTGTTTTGATAGCTGTTACAATAACATTTTTATTCATTAAGTGAAATGTACGTATAACCACAAAATGTGATTGTACATTCAAACATTAGACAAAACCAACGAAAATCAATCATATGGAAGATTATGTATAGTGTAAACTTAATGAGGGCCAAAAGCCTAGGGCAATAGGATATCCATTTAAATTAATTAATTTTGTAAATGAGTACACATGAGATCAAGTTAAGTTCCTATGTTCGAGAGCTTAGCTAGAAATCCAGTTCTCAGAAACATGTGCATTAGTATACATACATTTCATATATACAAGCGGCTAACACCGTTTTTACTTCGACGGAAAGTCAGACTTCGTCGAAACGACGAAAATCTTGTTCTTACGATCCTTTATCAGGATGTTACCGTTGTATGTCCATGTGTCCAGGATAGTTCCAAGTTTTCGCAGATTTCTTGCATCGTAGGCGAGCCGAGCGCGCCGGGCCGTCAAGTATTCGTTCACGAAGATTCTACCTTTGTTGGTACTCGCCTTCAGTTTGTTGCGCTGTTGGAAGACTTCGTCTTCGCCATTTTTATTCCTATATTGTTATTCGGCACTATACTATTATTAAATTTGACCGATTTGCCACCCTATATTGTTATTTAGCCTATACGTTTATTTGGCACCCGAGAGTAGATGAAATTCGAGGTTTCTCTAAAGTTAACCTTTCCGTTCACTACTAGTATTGTCGCGATTATCTATACATATACTGTTCGTCGATTCGTCAGACCAATATTTACCTTCATGCTTAGTACTAGGTTAGCTTTATCTGTTTTAACATTCTTGCTAACACAACATTTTGTAAAATGATTCACCTGCATGTGTAGTATTCCTTCCCGTTTGCTTTGCACTTCCGCGGTGGGCGACTCTCTCCACACTTTCTGCAGCTTTCATGTGCGTATTTCTTCGATTTTCGTATCTTCGCGAAGGAGGCTTTATGGGGTTACTGTTTCTTCTTTTGTGTCTTGGACTGCTCTGAGCCTGAGGTCTTCCCTCGCTGCTTCCATTGACCTGCACGTGGCTATCGCGTCATCCAATGAGAAGTCTTGACGCTCAAACAGTCGTCTTCTTACTCGATATATGCCGAGTAATAACACTTGAATGATCATTCTTTCGTATTGGTCACACCCTCCTAAGTTGCAATCTCTGGAAATCTTATGTAATGCAGTGACATACTTCGTCTATTGTCATCTGCCCCGGCTTCATAGTTAGCAGTTTGTGTGTCATTGCGACCACATTTATTCGAATCGAGGTGCGCAGAACGAGTTCAATTTCTCGATGACAGTTTCATAATTATTTCTGTCTGCGTCAGCATTCCATGTGAATTAATCGAATACGTCATTCCCCCTTTGCCCGATTGTTCGGAGAAATTGTGCAATGTTGACTCGATCTAGCGTATCAGCTCTACTTATTGCAATGATAAATTGTTCGAACGTACGCTTATATCGTTTCCACTGCTCCGGCAGGTTTCCGCCTTCCGTCAACGGTTCCTGCGCTAGCAGTTTCTCCATTTTACTGTGTTTGTTTTTCCGCCTTTACTTGCGTGTATGCTTTTCGCTTCAACGTTTTCTTTAAGACCTTCTTCGTCACGTTCTCTATTTCTTATTTCTTTTTCACAAGGCACATCATGTTCACGTTCTCGATTGTGAACGTGAAAGACGGAGAAATAACGAAGATAAACGAACATAAGTTTACACTTATCTACTAAGGCGCACTTACGGTTCACTTATTTACGCACTTTTGCTCAACATGCTAATGGGTACTTCCACCTTGCGTGCAAGCCGGCAGTCAGCAGAACGGCATAGTTGCTCACCAGGTATCAATACGTATCTGGTAGTGGAGTTGAGAGGTAAATGTGGGACATACAATTTGGATGGTGGGAAAATCAGTTGTTTTATAATTTCTATTAAAGTACAAAGGCTAGTAGACCACCTCAATTATAACGGGTTGGAAGAACAGTATCAGTCTGCTTACAAGGCAAAGCTCAACACAGAAACCACAACATGACATTGCTCCAAGTTTAGATGACAAATATGGCAAGCTCATCTCAGATGAGAAAGAAAAAATATCAAGATGGAAAGAGCACTTTCAGAGCATCTTATGCAGACCAGAACCAGCAACCACAGCTGATATCAAGGAAGCAGAAGATGATATTGATGTCAACCTGCATCGGATCACCTAAACTGAAGTTAGAGAATCTATCAAAACACTCAAAAATGGAAAGGCACCTGGTGAAGACGGGATCTGTCCAGAGATACTGAAGGCTGAGGACGTTGTGACACCCAATATCCTCTGTAATTTTTTTTAGCAGATATGGGACACTGAGGGATGAAAAACTGGCATTATTGTTAAGCTTCCAAAGAAAGGCGATCGTGGGGACTGCAATAACTGGCGGGAACAACATTGCTGTCTCTCACAAGCTAAGTCTTCAGCAGGATCATCCTCAGACGAATTTCAGTTGCAACTGAGAATATCATCCTCCAGGAACAAGCTAGTTTCAAAAAAAGGAAAAGCTGCGTTGCTCACATCTTCACCCGCAGACAGATCATTGAACAGTCAGCTGAATGGAACAGCACAATTTACGCCAACTTCATAACTTTTGAAAAGGCATTCGACAGCCTCGATCGAGAATCATTTTGGAAAATCCTCCGATCGTATGGGATCCCAGAGGATGGTGAATATCATAAAACTTCTATACAAACACTTTGAATGCAAGGTTTTTTGCAACAACCAGCTCACAGATAGTTGCGGCATCACCATAGGGGTCAAGCAAGGGTGCATCTTATCACCATTCCTCTTCACTGTTACCACGGACTGGCTTATGAAAGTGACGACAACAGACAGCAGAAGGGGAATCAGATGGACCCTCACCACTTACCTGGTGGATCTGGACTATATTGATGACATCAGCCTGCTTTCAAGTCGGCAGAGAGATATGCAAGAGAAGACAGACAGGTTGACTGCGACAGCACCGAAGTTGGGTCTGAAAGTGAACACCAGCAAACCAAAGCTGATGAAAATGAATCACAAATCAAACGACCCAGTCACCATAAATAACAGTGACATAGATGAAGTAAGCGAGTTCACATACCTGGGAAGCAAAATAGCAACAGACAGAGACTCCGAGAAAGAAGTCAACTCCAGGATCACCAAAGCCAACCAGTCCTTTGCCATGCTAAAGAACATCTTGAAATCAAAACAAGTGAGAACCAACGCTAAACTCAGAATATTCAACAGCAATATCCTCAGCGTCTTACTGACTGGGGCAGAGTGCTGGAAACTAACAAATGGAATAGCCCCACAAAATACATACCTTCCAGAACAAGTGTTAGCGGACGATTCTCATAATCTTCTGGCCTAGAAGAATTTCAAATGAAGAACTGCACCAGTGGACAAATGATTCTTATCAGCATAGAATCTATAAGAGGAGATGCAACGTTTCGTTCAATATGTCCACGCCAGGGGTATTTTTGCACAAAGTGCTATACAAGTAGGATTCGAACCGACCTCACACACACTGAAACATCAGCCCCCTTATTTTTATGTTACGACCCCTCAACAAACATCGAATTTATCCCTATAGTGTTATACCATGACCCCTTCACGTTAGTTCTATTCTTAGTCACCAATTATTTACTACGACGTTAGCTCCGTTCCTTGACACCAGGCAAGAAATACGATTTGCTATTATTCCTTCCATTATCAACCAATCAGCATTGCGTACGCTAGATAGACCAGATGCTGTTGCATGCCGGGACGCAACAGTCGTGCCACATTTACTGATCGAGATGTACAAGCAAACTACTAGCGAGACTTGGGCGAAGATGTGTGCGGCAAATGGTGGCGCCACAGCGCGGAGCATGGATAAATAAGCGAACTCGTGGCGCCTCGTGCAGCTGTGAACAAACATTACTTATCGGAAGTGTCTGTAGACGCTTCCTAGTTGGCATTTCGTTCCTGGTTCGGAAAAGCTTAACGAAATTACCTGTGTGAAAGACTCGTCATGGCGAATAACATGTTCACGTTCAACACATGCGTTGTTTGGAAAATTAGTATATATTTTATTGTGCGTTTTCTCGACGAATTTGTAGTAGGTAAGTGCCAATAACTTAGGCAAAGTCAATCGCCCTACAATTTTTTTTCTATCTGGCTTTTACTGTAGTAGAGGCGAAGATCTCGTTGATCAAAAGCGTAAGTATTTTCATGAAACGTGAAACCTTACAAAAACGCCTTAAACAGAGCAATAAACACGTATTTCGTGTCTGTATGCATTCTTATATGTATATCACTAAAGTTACCTGACAATAACCATGTAAAAGTGTGAAATTATTACCTTTTTGTCAGAACGCATGTGCTTGTCAAGGTTTGTATATAACCGGATGTTGTTGTGAGCGAGAAAAGCATGCGGGATTTCCATAGATCTATATAAGGTCACACTAAGAATTGCCGTCTGCTGGCCATAGAGTTACATCATTAATAATGCCCCTATAAACTATTAACTTACTAACGGGTGTTTTATTTATTTCTGTGCTGCTGGCCCATTCTGGCCTCATTCTACACGAAATCGCGTTTGATCATGTGACCCAAAGGCAACATCACGTGCACAGTATGGCGGCTAATTGTGAAATGTTTTCTATGTCACCGATAAAAGTACTCATAAGTAATTAGTTGGAGCACATTTCTTCAGTTTCTTGACGCCCAATTGTCGGTTGTATGTCACAGAATACACATGTGAAACGGTTAGTGCGTATCGGTTTTAAAACTTAAGTTATTAGTTCCGTAGCCAAATGGCTACGGAACTGCCAAAACCATCACCATGCTTTAGCAAATGCCGTACGGGATTTTCGCCCCAGAGACGAAGAGCGGGGCGAATTTTTTGGCCTACCAATAACTATGACATTGTGTAGGCCTATGGCTATATACCTGGCCCTGGTCTGGGCCTAGTCGGAACCCCCCCCCGCCCTGTTACCCAAGCTCAGAGCCTTCACCTAGCTAGTTCACTCATCGCCGTATATAGTTGACACATTTTTCGATGCTCGAATTCGCATATTTAACGCGCTTTAAGTGTCGCCATCTTGCGAATAAAGGGGCAATATGGTGTTCAAAGCATGTTAAATATGCGACTTCGAGCTTCGAAAAAGGTGCTTAAATGTGTTCCTTCCCAAAGACACCAGGACTAGGCGGCAGAACTTCTAGTTATCTAACTTTCTGCGGGATGTAATATACTGTAGGCTTTCGTATATTATATACTAATATAGGCCTACTCGCACGCCCTACATGCACCCACTCACAGCTAGTCCCCCTCTTATTTAAGGCCACCACTTCTACAAATTTAGGTGCACTGACTATAAGACAGGTGGACTCTTGTGAGGGAGTAATTATCATGGGAAAGCCTTATTTGCTGCATTTTCAAAAATGACTTCTGGTGAGAGAGTGGCCTTTTGTGAGCGACCATAGGGACCTTATAAGAGGGACCACAGCATATATTTATAAACTGCAGTAGATTGTGCATAGGAAATATAAGCCAACTAGCGGGAATATTTATAAAATGTATGCTTACTTTTAAAATATTCTACAGTTTCATGTTTTTTTGTCTTCTTAAACATTTAATCAATTCTAGTTTGAACTTGTGTGATCATGTCAAATACATCAGTCCTCACCAACGGGGTAGAGTTGTGAGAACACCTCCTGTGCATCACAACTGTTACAATGAACTCATCGCATCATAGGAAAGCCTGCAACATAATATTTTCTCCTCAGTCAGTCAGAGGGAGGTATTTAGCTT
This sequence comes from Lamellibrachia columna, assembly GCA_963662155.1. Taxonomy (NCBI): domain Eukaryota; kingdom Metazoa; phylum Annelida; class Polychaeta; order Sabellida; family Siboglinidae; genus Lamellibrachia; species Lamellibrachia columna. The sequence goes on along the minus strand of OY759272.1, from coordinate 16,609,653 downwards.
TTGTTGTTGCCCTATTGAAACAATACAACTTATTGAGACTCCACTTTAAGTTTTGAGTTAAGTAGCTATATCCTTTTCTTGTTTGGTTTCACAATTTGGAAGCTCTCTGCTTCTAGCATATAGTTGTTTAAATTTATATATCGGTGGTGAATAAAAAACGTCAGCCTTACATTAAGAACAGCCGTAGCTAGAATACTTTTGGAGAATAGTGAAATGTACTGCATTACAAAGAAGTACTTTGGATAAGGCACCTTTAGCAGGTAATACACATTTTTTATTGTTTCCTCTGACTTGGAGAAGGGAGTTGTAAGGCAGGGGATTCATAAGGCCTGTCACATACATGTACACTGCAAAGTTGAGAAAGCAGCTGATAACCTCGTGAACTCGGTATCTTAGCCGACACATGACAACAAGCAGGGTGGGAGAGACATCGGACAGAATGGAAGCGACAGTGGAGAGGAAAGGGTTGACAGCGAACAGAATGGGGAAGGCAACCGACAGGTTGGGACAGAACAGCAGAGACAAGGGACATGCAACACCAGGGAATTGGGGGAATGAGACTATGTGGCAGCAGTTTATGAGGGTCAGTGGTGCATTGGCCTAATACAGGAACACAAGAAAGAAAACAGAGTTTTGATGTGACAATCATGAAGTACAATAATAAATACAAGTGGGGGCTTTGCAATGAAATATGGATTTAACATTATCAAGCACCTACCAAGGGCTCTAAGGAAACAAGCAACGTGATGGATGCACTGCTTAATAGTCACCAGTAACTTAAACAGTGGTTGGAAGAGATGCAACAGTGTCTGCTGAATACTGGTAGTGTCTGCATTACAAATCCCAGTCTGTCTCACGAATGCCGCTGGTCTAATGTTACATGTTTGCCATATTAATTAATTACTTTTGTATCACACATAGTTGTGTCTAGTATGTTTACAGTTCAATGCATTTGTTGTTTAGAAATAACGATGTATCAACTATAAGTAAGTTTACATTTCAAACCAAAGCAGCTGCTAATGGTTAGTGAAATACAAAAAAAGAACACAAGATCTGAGGTTACAGTATGATTACCGCATGGCATTGATGTATGCTTATTCAGATTTATCCACAAATAATTTTTTTCAAAGTTTGGTTACAACTTTTAAACCAACAAAATTAAGTTTGTGTTTTCTAATAACTTCATGTGTTTTTGTCTGCCTTTATGAATCCAAATGTGAAACCTTCATTAGTATTTATTTACTGCAGTGTTATACGTGATATTATGACCATTAAGTTTAGTCTGTCACAAGATCCTCTATTTCCAAGTACAAATACATTGTTGCAATATTTTTGGGATTGCCTCTATTTAGATGGTCCCATTGTGAAGTAAGTAATGTCTTCAATATAAAGCTAGTAAAACAATGCGGATAACCCTCTGTAAGACTGAACAAGTATAAGCTGTTTAAAACAAAATATTTCATGTTTTCCGATAGCAGCAACAAATTGTGCATATGTCATGATCATCACGTTATAACTAGATAATGCTGGTTTTACTCTAATGCCTGTTGATTGGAATCATGTCTGGGTAGAAGGCAGAAGAGGGGAAAACATCTTACATTTTATCGATGTACTGCGTGGAACATAGTGGGACTTAGTGATTGGCATATCTTTTTTCAAACACGACAACATTTATTGTATGGAAGCCAAATATGAAAATGACATGACTAATTTAATTTTTCATCGTTGGAAACTTGATATATCATCCTTTCATGGGATTCAACCATATGTGGTATGTTTGCTGAAAGCATTTACAATAAATAGAGTGTCCAGTAAAAGTGTGAAAAGTTGGCATCACATTGTTAACTGATCACGTCCTACATTGTTTATCTAACCAATTGATGGTAGAAGTTAATCAATATTTTTGATAAATATCACTGTTTCTATTTCTGTAAAAAAATATATATCAATAAAAGAAAAACAAACCAATTTGTTGGTTTTTGCTTTATTTGTGGTTTCACCATATCAAGGTATGCATGTAGACATACATGGTTCATCCACTTGCCGGATCCAGCCGATTGGCAGTGGCACTGCGTCGAGCCTTAAATTCTTTCTTATTAAATATTTTGTTTGTTCCCTACCACCTCGTGAACCATTGATGGGATTCAAGAAAGTTTTTTCTGTATTTCCTTTCCACACCCAACTTCATTGATGACTATTATCAATAGTTGATAATATGAAGGCTTTCATTGGTCAGTAACTGGTAGAACAGGGCAGAATAGCCAATCAGAATTCCTGTCTTTCTGTGTTGTTTGTCTTGTCTTGATCTCAGACAGAGGGAATGGGAAAGAAATCCAGAATGAATATAATCGAAAAAGATCGATCACACAAGATTCTATGAACCATTAATTGAAAATGATCGATCACAGAAGATTGTATGAGCCAATCAATCATAGACAGAATTGATTAATCAGAACAGCACTAAATATGATGTTGTAGCTATTTCAGGGAGACATGCATGCATGGTTTGCAATGCTTAAAGTTAAATAAATAGTGATCAACACCTTAGATGGTCTGCTCCTCTCCTGTGACAGGAATTTTGGCAGTCATATTCTGGCAGTCATATTCTATAACATCTCAGTCACTGACAATGACATGCACATACATACCTTCATAGCAGATGTACAATCAGTATCATTGTCTGATATGGGTTTTCTGCTCCTAGTCATTCTCCGTAAATGGTGCTTCACTGATTATTTATTCTGCAACCAGATCTTTATCTTGGGATGCTACAAAATACAGTAGTTGGAAGAACCAACCACAAGTTGTGGTTTTTCTCCAATTGTGTGAGAGAAGTGGGAATGCATCGGTTCTTATCCTGTGAGTTTGGACCATCTGACCAAAATGACAGTCATTACATTGTATGGCAATTCATCCAGTAATGCATACATGTACGCAATCACAGTTTCCTTAGTGTGCCCAGTTGCAGTCATATAGTGTATACAGTCATGTGGGAATGAAGGGAACTACAATACCAGATTGCTGCTTTGAAGAGGCTCACCTGATTTTACTTTCAGTGTATACAGTGTTTTGCGATGTAGATGTAATTTTCTGAAAGGTCACCTTTGCATTAGAGCTTGCAATGTGTAATATTTTGTGCTTCCGACTTTGTAACTTTATTACCTGCATTGTTCTCCCCCATGTACCAGGATACACATCTTCAAACTTTCAATTATTACTATCTTACACACAACAAGGTTGGCAAGGTCAAGCCAAAGGTAAATTTGTATTAGAAAGTATGTGTTTCACATTTCTTAGTGTTTTTATTGTCTACAAAGATAAACACTTCCAACAGCATTACAACGAGTAACAGCAACAGCACTCTGTGTGTCACCTAGGGTGGCAGTGACCTTGAAAGGTGTGAGGTAGTTATGGTCAGGTCAAACTTTGATGAATGGAAGGTCAGATTGACCTTAAATTTGGACGGTAACATGAACTCAAAGCAACAAACCCAGTTTTATTAAAATAGAATGTGGTTATGTAATTTTTTATATTTTTTATTGGTTTATAATATATAAATATATACCATTAGTTTTAGTAGAATCAATGAAAGCTCATGGTTTCTGTGTGGACATGTTTTGGACGGACACATTTTGTGGCGCTGCTGGTCAGGCCTGGGAGCTGTGGGGGTAGCCCCTTTTTGCCTGATATAGTTTTTCTCATTGTTGATTATTGATCTCTAGCATGTGTATATTGATATCCAGGTGGGTGTGGAGCTCTCACCCTTGAGGAAATTGAATAAAAAGAAAATCCAAGATGTCCATCACGGAATCTCCAAATTGCAGACATGTCGTTATCTTCAATATTACGATAGTTACACTTAGCCATGTTTTGGGTAATTTCACTATGATAATTAGTATCAGAGTTGAATAAAGTAGTCGTGTCTAACTCATTATTGATCTAAAATGGCTCGATATCTTTCTTTTCTAACTTTTGAAATGAGAAATATTAATGTACGTCCAGCTTTTAGAAATGGTGTCTAGAAATTTTCTTTCACTGTCGCTATTTCATGAAACTGTCACATTACTATTGCAATAGTTATGAAACTGTTGCAATAGTATTACTATAATAGTACTGCTATTGCAATACTATTGCAATAGTTATGAAACTGTTGCAATAGTATTACTATAATAGTACTGCTATTGCAATACTGTTGCAATAGATAAACTATCCCCCACAGTCACCCCTTAGGGCTATTTGCCCCCATATGCTGTCAATGCCATGTCCATTCTGTATAGACTGGTTCCATTTGTTTTATATTGCTGTTTTATTTACAGTTATGTTAATGTGACTATATGGACTACTAGTTATTAATGTTTTGTAGTCAAGTAATCATTCAGTTTTACAACGTTATCTCATATTTCTTCAGGAAACGAGCCATGATCCCTGTTCAATATTATAAGCTGTTATGTCCCGCATGAATGTATTTTTCATTTATTAATGATGTTGTGATGAACATTTTGTTTTGTTTCAGTGTCTGCTGATGGACCAACAAGTGTGACAGTGACAGTGCCAGCTGACGTCTGGGAAGGAGAAGGAGCCACACTGTCCTGTTCACCTGATGTCGACAAAGCGAATGTTGCACTGCTGCTTTGGTATAAGAATACAGATGTCAACATAGTGTATGGGTATAGTTCCAGTGATGCAAGAGCGAACAATGATTTAAAGAATAGAGCGGTGGGTCAGTGGGTTGGAAGTGTACATCAACTCCACATAACCAAAACTGAGTTTTCAGATGAAGCCACATACATTTGTGAATCTGGAAGTGGGAAAGACTCAAAGAAACTGACAGTAAATGGTAAGTATTTGGAAATAATGTGGCTTATGGTAAAAACTACAAAAATATTCATTTGCCCACATTTTAACAAGTACCTGGTATGTAGCTGTTCGTTTATTACTGTGAGAATATATATTTAAAACTTTTGTGAACTTCTGCAGCAACATAGAATTATCTTTATTTGCTTAATGTGTGTTTTCAAGAGCCTAGTTGATGCTCGTTACACGAACACATACATCATAAATACATGCATACATACATACATGAGCAAGCAAGCACATGCACACACGCGACACACAACACATGCATGCACAAACACATTAACCCATGGACACGTATGCACACACACACACATACACACACACACCCACACACACACACACACACACACACACACACACACACACACACACACACACACACACACACACACAGATTTAATGAGAAAAGTTTCGTAATCCAGACGGATTACCAAGTTTATCTACAACATCACAAATTTCACATGGATCATAGCATTATGGAAAATGCCATTGTACTATTGAAATAAGATATTTGGCTATACAAATTAAACGCTCTAGTCTGGAACATAAATAAACCCACTCCTGACTTTATAAATGAGTTTATGACAGAAAAACACGACTCATGTAATAAAATCTTCATATTTATATATATGCGGTCCTGGGCCAGCTACTTGATCATGTGACTGTGGTCACCTAACCAGAGAATCCTGATTTCTGCATCCCTCTGGATGTCGAGCCAACCCCAGAAGAGGTGATAAGACCAAATGCCCCAAGATATAAGGACGGGGTGGAAATTGGATAATACTGAAAGGTTGTTAATCAACGTTGCTCTCCTCTGTATTCTTTCAAGCGTATCTATGTCTTACAATTATGGTCTCCAAGCTTGTATACAGTAGTCTAAATGAGGCCTAACTGTTGCTTTATACAGAGGTATAATTAGCTTTTTTCCTTGTATTTTATATTTCTCCTAATTAATCCAAGAATGTGATTACCCTTTGAAGCTGCGATACCACACTGCTGTGAAACTTTCTTATCAGCACTTATTGTAACTCCTTTTCTTTTACAATAGTACCTACAATAGTATCTCCCATTTTATAATTTACGTACAATACAAGTTCCCATGTCCTGTATGTTGAATAACATACCATTTCTCAGACCATTTAACTAATTTGTCTAGATCATTTGGTAAATGTTGTTTATCACCATCATTCTTAGCACATCTAAACACTTTTGTGTCATCTACAAATTTCAGTATGTTGCTTGTTATATTATCATCCAAGTCATTGATATATATTAAAAATAATAAATGTCCTATACTGATCCTTGTGGTACCCCACTCAAAACTGATTTCCAGTTTCAAACCTCCCCCCATCTACTACAACATGCTGTCTTCTATCAGGCAGCCATTGTTCTAACCAGTCAATTATGCCATCCCCGATACTATGGGCTATTAATTTAAGTACAGCTGGAGTAATCTTTGATGTGGCACTTTGTCAAAAGCTTTCTGAAAATCTAAGTAGATAATATCTACTGGCGATCCCTCGTCTATCCACTTAGTGATTTCTTACAAAAAACATAACATATTTGTTAAGCATGACCTCGCTTTTAGGAATCCATGTTGAAATGGATTTAATAATTTATGCCTAACAAGGAAGTCCACCATATGGTCTTTAATTAACCTTTCTAATAATTTACAAATCACTAATGTTAAACTTACACTTACTGGTCTGTAATTCTCTGACTTATTTCTCAAACCCTTTTTAAATAACGGTATGATGTTTTCTTCTTTCCCTTCAAAAGGAACCACTCCCTTTTTAATAATTTAAAGTGGTATACTAATTTGTTCTACTGTTTCCATTAGTAGTTTTGGAAGAATTCCATCCACTCCCGGTGATTTATTATTCTTCATTGCCTTTATTTTCTGAACTACCATATCTGGAGTTACAATTAACTGCCCTAAATAGTCCAATTTAGCCTCCTAATTTAGCATCTGGAACTGGTAATGAACTAATATCCTCTGTGGTAAACACTGAACTGAAGTATCCATTTAGGTCTTCCGCCATTAAAAACCCTTGTGGTATTATATTTCCAGCACTGTTCTAGTGGTCCAACCTAGTCTTGTACGTTTTGTTTACTCCTGATATATGCATAAAAACTCTTGCTGTCATTTTTTTTTGTTACATGCTAATATATTTTCATAGCTTCTTTTAGATTGTCTAATATATTATCCGTAGCTACATTAAGTGCTGTTTTGTAATTTGTGTAGTTGTCATCCTTTCTGGTACGCCTATGCACCCTCCACATAGTTTGCTTGTACAATATTTTTCTAGTGGCTACTTTTGACAAGTGTTTCTTTCTAGACCGTTTTCCTTGTTTTATTCAAGGGAACAAATTTATCAGTGATACTCTCAATTACATATTTTAGAATGTTCCAACGTTCGATTGCGGTCTTATTGCTCAGCATGTATAGCATCAACTAATTTAACATAGGACAGGGAATATTCCTCTTTGTTGATCAGCTCATTTAAACTAGTGTTTGTCACTGTTATGTGGGGTGGCTAAATTATCAATGACATGCATTTCCCTGAATATTTGCCCTTGAAAATTACTCTGTACAGTGAGAAGGGGGGTATTCTGAATGGACCTCCCTGGAACCCTTTCTTCACTTCTTCCATTACTAGTCGACTGAATATTTCGGGCTGTGCTTTTGCTGTTTGTTATTTTGACAAAAAGTTATTTTGATATTCCAAGCTGGCCACTAATGACAGAAAAAAATTATTGCTGACTACACAGGAATCGATATATGTTTCCAGCATTAGCTGAATTGTCAATTTAGATGCTTAGTGAATAATTAATGGCAATTCAGTTATTGCAATACTTCCACAGTGGTGGTCCTGGGTGCATCTAGGCCAGGTGCTGTGAAATGAGCCTTTCTAACAACAAAGAATGCACCATGACATCAGCATCATTAGTGTGGAGTGGATTTTGGCAGGGGGCATTATGGAAATGTTGTTGGTGTGAAAAATGACATGAAATAAATTGGTAATCCTAACAGATTCTTGTGCTGGTACCAGGCATGGTGCAGTTAACTTGAAAAGTTAATTAATTAAATTACAATTAACTCAGAAGAAATGTTCCAGTTAAATTAAATTAACCTCACACACTTTTCTGGTCAATTAAATTAAATTAACCTACCAAATTCTTAAATTTAATTATATTAACAATTAACTTTAATTCAATTAACAATTAAATTATGTTTTGGTAGAAATGCAGATTACATTCATATGTCACTGTTTTTTGTAAGTTTAAGCACTTGATACAAGTCATCATTGAAATAATAATATGCTAATTGTTATTTATACATTTTATAACAGTTCTAAAATCACAAGTAGGTTCGTAAATGTTACTGTCACGATAGTACAGTGTTCATATATATTGATGGAATTACTTTACTTATTACATCTGAGGAACATTATTATTATCATCAAACAAATCTGAACATTCTTGTTGACTTATAAGAGAAATGTGCTTTGCTTATACAATATTTATATACCAAGACATTTGTTCATGGGGTATTTGATAACATTTAAAAAGTTGTAGATGCTTGTTAAAATTAATGTTTTTTTGAAAGGAATGTAAAGTTGTGGCTGAAGATTTGCAGGGTGTGAAGTTTCCTCCTATATTCAACCACCAAATTAACAAAACCGGGTAACTACATACATAATATCTATGTACCAAGTTGTTATTTATGCTGTGTTTTAATGCAAAATCAATAGGTTTTACCCTTATACACTAGCACTTAAATATTTATACACAATTTTTTATGTATCACTAGAACTGGCTTGCTTTTGGTTCCAGTTGGCACTGTAAAAAGATCCCAAACTGAAGCTATTTTACTTTTCTCTGCATGTTATAATATTATGTACACTTGCAGATGTACAGAAAAATATAGATACATAGTCTAATGCATAGGTCCATTTGGTTGCAAGTTGCCAGCCAAACATGTTTCCTTTAGACAGAGATTTGCAGAAGCCATCATTTGTCAACTTATCACACTACCTGAGGACATTCTATTGCCTAGGCCTTCCCTACGAATCACAGGTGCCTGAATGACCAGCCCACTCCAGTTGGTACAGACAATATTAGTGTTCTCCCTCACATTCACAGTTGCATTTACCTGATCTCTGTCAGGCTAATGACTGGAATAGTGACTGCAGGCTTTTGGAAATGCCTGGGTAACATGGGTGTGAACTATCCAGTAATAACAACTCTTAAATGAGCACTTGAGAGTTAATTGGGAATTTGTCAATTAAATTAAATTCAATTAACCCTTTTGGTGAAGTTAGATAATTAAATTAAATTAATCATGCCTTTCTGGTGAAGTTAATTAATTTAATTTAATTAACTTAATAGAGTTAATTAAATTAACAATTGAAATTAATCCATGTCAGGCTGGTACTAGGCTACTAATCTGTTGCAAAATCTAGGGTGCTCAGAATAACTAATTACTGTTAAAATCGAGCCCTGTACACAAACACACACACACCTGTTAAAATTGAGCCCTGTACACAAACACACACACATGCACACCTTGGTGGGTTGACAACACAGTAGACCAGGAGATTAAGGGAATACCAAATTAGAGGTTTTTACTACTTAGTGGTTATAGGACTGTTTTGTTGAAACATAAAGAATAGAGAAGAACTAACAGTATATTTAGTAAAAAAAATAACAATGTAGATTGTATAAAAGGACGCACTTATTTTCACAAAAGATGATAAATGACCAGAATAAACAACTGCATAAATGCATATAGTGTGAATACCGTATTCGACCTAATAAGCATACCGTACACTTGAAACAAAATTGGGCCATGGAAAAATGTCATTGAATCTGTTCTTATAAGCGTACACCAAAATGTATTTCTCTATGCAATAAGGTAACTGTTTAATACTAGTGGTGTCATTTGGTGACAAGTGTGGAACAAATAATAAGTGGTGCCAACTGTTAAACACTAGATGGCGACACTTCAGTTGTCCCACACTAGTCAAATTACAATTATGGATCCTTCAGATTAAAAAGGGGTGTACGCTAATTTGGGCATGCACGCTTAATAGGTTGAGTACGGTTTGTTTAAAACCAGAAATTACAGATATCATATGCTAAGTAGGCCCATTCATGCTAAATCTCCCGGAAATCTTTCAAATCTCCTGTTCTCCCGGATGGGAGAACAAATCTCTCGGATTTCTGATGAAACCAAAAATATTTTTGTGTGGCCTAGCAAAAGATTGAATTGAATTGAATTGAAATTTATTCAACATAATCGATACATGTACATTTTCAATCATACATAGTTGTAAACATAACTACCACAAATGAACATAGATAGACAATTAGAAAATGTTGAACAATGAACATAGATAGACAATTAGAAAATGTTGAAGGGAAATGCAAGAAGTTAAAAACTTATATATAGCATTCCCAAAAAATTACTATATTGCACTGATTTCATACATATAAGACAAACATGAAAACAAGACATTATTCATACTTAAGCAAGAGTAAAGCTTTATAATTTTTCTTGAATTGATAAATTGAATTGCACAACTTAATATCATCACACAGATCATTCCATATAATTTTATTTGGTCCTTTTACACTAATACAATCAGATTTTTTAGTAGTCCTACTAAATGGTCAATCAATCCCTTTATTCACGCCCACAACAACAGCAAGGGTTAGTTCAATCAGGTTTAGTGCAGAATGGACAAGTGAAACTTAGCTAAACAGTATCCTTGTGTTTTGCCCGTTATTGAAGTTATTTATACGCGTTAGACGAATCGTCCCCCATTATTTCCCACATGTGCATATCGAATTCATATATTGCCCATCAATCCATCTCTATTATATACGGGTTTATTTCAGACATATATATTTGCTAATTGTCACAATCGGAGTACATTATGAACGAAAAGATAATAAAAAAAAATTGTCATAAAAAACTGCCTCCATCACCCAGGATCACAAACTTTGAAGAAAAATAAAATGCTTCAGTCCTATCCCTGTCAGTAAATATTGTGTTAACTGCTTAAGTGTAATCAAATATGTAAGCTACTGCCTGCTAGGTAAGCGATTTTTGTCATACTGTAATATATTTCAGGAGATTATTTTAACCATGTTATGTATTCTACTAGTACACAAAGAATTTGTTTACTGCCAAAATTTTATTAACATGCAGGTGTACCATTTAATAGTACGTTGCAGTATAGTTCGAACTAAATCTGACATGGTGGTAATTTTTATGACTGTCAAGGATGTGAAATACTCTGATTTATGCGCAATTCTCTGATAACCTGAGACCCTCCAATTTACATACAATTCACTGATATCCCAAGCCCCTCCGATTTACATATAAATCTCCAGCATTTGCATTTCTGAAACTTAACATGTATGAGTTGGCCACATATAAGTTACATATTTTGTGGAAATGGCCAATAAACGGCTTCCTTTCCACCTGCCATCTTGAATAAATAACAATAGATGACATCTTGTTAAATGATTTGTTAAATAGTTAGACAATACACCAGTCTTGTATGATTGTTGTTTCAGTGAGACCACAAAGTGTGACCATAACTGGCCTTTCTGAGTCAGTCAGAGAGAACACAGAGGTTGAAGTCACTTGTGATGTAAGTCGAGTGAGACCCAAGGCAGACATCTACTGGAGAAAGGGTGACGATGGCACACCACAGACAGGAACTACAACGAGTGAGAACAATTCAGATGGGAAAACCTTTAAACTTCAGTCCACATACAAAGTGTCCGTCAGTCGCAGTGACCACAGCACTCTTCTGTATTGTCTTGTTACTCGACCTGGAGACAAATCTGATGTTTGGGGCTCAAGCAGCAAGATTGTCAGTGTGTCGTGTAAGTGAATCATACTTACCCGCCCAAGTGTGTTTAACGAACCAGACGTTTAATATAATTTCACTCTTTTCTATTTACTTTGAATGTTGATGGTCGAATATCTTGTTTACATTCGATGTTTAACTGCGAGGTTGATATTCATAAACAGATAACAGTATAATAATTTGTTTATTGTGGTTCATTAAAGCACATTTGGGTGGTTATGATATATATAGTTTACTATATAGCATTTCATGATACGAACTATAAGACTGTGTACCATTACGCAACTAAGTATTTATTCAGCTTGCATATTGACCACACAGGTGATGAAAAAGTCAGGGCATAGAAAAAGGAGAAAACAATAATTGAGATATAAGGACTGTTTGAACAGGGATGTACGAAAGGCAGATGACAGATGGAGGAAGAAGGTTGATGATAGAGAGAAGTGAAATAGCTGGGGTGGTGCAGCACATGAACAAGCTTCACCCCAAAAGGGAGCAATGAGGAAGACCACATGTTGACCACATGCTGACTACATGTTGACCGCACTGCGTTACTGTTTCAGATCCACCCAGTACCAAGGTAACACAGAAGACTTCTGGGAATCCAACTGAAGGAGGCTCTGTGACATTGACATGTGACATCACAGATGGCAGACCTAGAGATGACATCAAGAGGGTGACATGGAAGAAAGGAGGGCAAGAGATCACTTCTTCTGGTAAAAACAACCTCAGTGGCAGAGACTTGACCATTAGTTCACTTGACCATTCTAAGGATGATGGAAGTTACACTTGTGCTGCAGAGAATGCTGCTGGAATGGGAGGATTTGGTGAACCACTTCAGTTACAGATAAGCTGTAAGTAGCAGTGTATACTCCAGTACATAATATGCAAACATAACCACTTTGATTCGTAAAATCATTTTACTCACTGTACCATTGCCTCATCTAATTATTCTGATTAGCTAGCTAAGCATAATAAATGTGGGGCCCATAAACCACCACCACAGTAAATATAACAATGATAGGCACAGGTGCAGGAGAAGTTGGGGACGGAAGGTGGGTAAGTCAAAAAACCAAGCGAAGATGTGTGATTCCAGCTTTCTTGGGCGACCAGGAATTTTAGCCTGATGGCTTAGTCGCACCCTTCGTGATTCGCTGATGCATCGCCATCGTACGATGGAATGTCATATTAGGATGTGGGTCGTCTTGTGTCCTGTAATATGAAACCGCGCTGCCGCATTCCTGAACGGTGACACGGTTGAGCCTTTTAGCCCCCCGTGCATAGCCAGGCACACTTCGTAAAAGGTATTTAATTCATACTGCATTAAATACTGATTTTACTCACTATACTACTGTCCATACCATTGCCTCATCTAATGCAGTTGTTGGATGTGGTGTGCATGGGAGCCTGCTGCGTATTGCTTAGTTTATGTAACAATAGAAAACACATATATGGTTGTTAAATGGCAATGCCCTTTAATGGCATATAGTAAAACAGTTGTAGGCATAACAATAGGCATTGCCAACACTTCCCCTTATATATTATGGATGAGTCATACATAGCAGTTGATGGGGATCGCCCATGATTCACTAGCTAAGCGTAATAAATGTGGGGCCCAGAAACCACCCAAACAAACCCCACAGAATCATGTATATGTAAAAACAACATAATAATTTCAGAGGTCCCATAAAGTTGCCTTCTTGGGTTATGTCTTAGTTATCTGAAACATTTACCAGTCATTTAAGCATCACTTGTAGCTGGGTGGGTGTTTCACAATGCAATGTAACATTGTTTTGTTACATGTAATCTGAAATTAGACCATCAAATTCTCAAGATTGCAAAGCCAGGATTCAAAGGAGAAGCTGTCAAAGAGAAACTGCATATATCCAAGTCTTGAGATTATTTCAACAACTTCCTCCTTTGTTAGTTGTCATGAACATCCAAAGACAATAAATATCAATGGATTTTGTTATTCAAGACAGCCATCACGTTATCCAATGCATCAAATCTCACGCTCCTCTCTCTGTATATAGTTTGGGGTGATTTAAACAAGTGGGCATTACTTTGGTTTAGATATTTCTGTGTAGAAGATTAAGAAGAGTTTATTTATAAAAATGTAATGTGAAACATTCCATACTGTACACTAGTATAGTTCACATTTGTTGTATGTCCCTCTTGAGTCGGGTCACATTGTTCACAGATTATTTATGGCTCAAGCTGAGAATAGTCAGGTCTTTTGTTTATCTAGTCAATCAGTCATTTCAACTTTAGTTCATTTATTTGTCTGCATAAGTATGTAACTACTGGGGGAGAATGTCTGTGCCTCAGTGCATGCATGCAAGCAATTCCTGAGATGAGACGTGGGTTTATGAACAAAGTGACTTCAAACTCATTTTCAAAATATGGTAAAACTAAATACAGTCATTCAAATGAATGCAGGGATTTCACTTGACAAAGAGAAGGATGTAGTATATTGTTGGTTCTTATATATGTTTATGTGCTGAGGTCATTTATCTGTGATTGGTGCCTTCTGTAACCCAACACATGTATTTCTTGATTCTGGAAGCAAGCTGTAACTCCATGCACAGGAGGTTTTAAATTCCCAGTTTACAAAAGATATTCAACAATGTGAAGCGAGACTTATAATTAATGTTATTTGTCTGTGGAAACATTTAGCCTGCATGTTTCAGATGAAAAGGCAGCTACAAGTAAACTATGTAGCATTGTTATATGGTAGGTGCTAAGGTAGGCAGCTACCTTGAAATCAAGCTAGCTGCGCATTGGTCTTTGCACCATAGTCGTAACCTGAAATCAACACAAAGGTTATACTGTCCATTGATACTACATCCTTTAACGTCAATAATAAACACAAATGATACGTTTTAGTAAAATATTTAAAATACAGATATTTTTAAAGTTTGCACGGGAGCCGCCAAATTGTTTGGGTCATTTTATAGAGATAAATAATAGACAAACATTTTGGATAAGTTTTACTGAAGTGGTGATACACCTTGTGGGTCAAATATTGAATATTGTAAAAATTTAGCAATGTTGTTTTACCGTGACTTAATCAAATACATAAAATAATTAATTTTACTATTTGTTATGTGTGTTTGACATATTATGCTTTATGTAATATGAACACATCAAATTGCAATATTCCTGCAAGTTTTATATTTAAATAGTAAATACATCTTGTGGTATAACTGATTATGATGTGAGTGCAGTATTTTGCTAATTTTGCAAGTGACGTAGCTGTTACTATGTCAGATATTTGAAAAATGTGCATGGGACCCCCAACTATTTTTGCCTTTGAGGGCTTTTGGGTCTAATGAATTTCAAACAACCTTTGAAATTTTAGGTTTACTTACTTTTACTTCAGGGTAATCGGCCATCCTAAGGGATGTTTGCCCCACAATTTTCTGGTGATGGTTATCTACTGTTGTCGGTAAATTACTTGGAGGTTATCACTAAGCTACGTATGTGTGCAAGGGCTATTATCCCCAGAAATGTGAACAATATCTTCAAATAAACTATGTGGTAGAGGGTGTTTACCCCCAAAATTGTCAGCAGGGAAATATGGATATTTTAACGTTATGTGGACAGGAGTAATTTGTTCCACCTCCCTGAATATTGGTGTGACAAATGACTCTCTGCCACGCAACTTCTGACTTATCAAATTGTGAATATATTAATTAACTTACAAAACAATTACCTGTGTCATGTCAGCAAATTTATGAATTACTCCAGTTAATTTGACTAGTTACATATATAGCATATGGGCTTTTAGTAAATTATGAATTATTCTAATTAATCTGTCTTTAGTTATTATTTTCAACACTAAAATAAAATGGGTTGGTATGGGAATATACTAGTGCTTTTCCTATCATTAAATTATTATGCCCAGTGTTAAGCATCTCTGTTTTTGTGAGCTTGTCAACAATTATTGTTCTCAGCTATGTAACTATTGTAGATAAACCAACTGTGTCAATCATGACACCGTCTCCAGCTGTAGAAGGACAGCCAGTGACCATTGCTTGCAGCTCACTGGGGTCAAGACCAGCAGTGACCCGTGTCACATGGAAGAAAGGTCAACAAGTCATGAGAGTGACCACTGACACCAAGTACACTGGTGGGACTGTCCAGACTCCTTCGCTGACCATTAAGAGGGCCACCAGAACAGATGCTGGACAGTACAAGTGTCAACTGATCAATGAAGTGGGACAAGACACCGGAACTGTCACACTACAAGTCTGGTGTAAGTATCTCAGGTGAGATGAACGCAAATGTACTCTGTGAGACGGAATGTGTGTTTTATTTAAAACTGCTTCCTCAACTGATTTAGCCTATCGCAAATCCAGTTCATTGGTGTCCAAATATGTAGTGTGTGAATAATTTATGTAACATCTGCAGTCGATTTAATTTTAAAAATGCCTATTTTTTCAAATCATCGAAAGGATTGACTTTAGTAGTTAGATATGGTAAGGATCAAAATAGTATATATCCAAAATGGTAAACACTGTGTGGGTCAATGCTGATCATGGGCATGACCTCCATCCTTTCGTCGATCACATAACAAAGTTATGAAATTTCACCAAGAAAATTTTTTTTTTCAGCATTTCGATTTTTACTTCAGTAAATGTTTGAACAAGCATTAACTAATTAAATAGTTTGTCTGATGATTTCACAAAAACTACATGCAAAAGTTGCACAAACGATCTAGCATGTTGTAGTGGTTACTAGGTAGATTTGTTTTTTCACAAACTTAATTTGAAATGAGGCTAGCAAAAAATTAATTGATTAAGCAAGTCATGAACGAATAAACATGTCTCTGTGTCATACCAAACATGTGAGCCATTTGTAGAAATATTACACATTGTGTAGCATCAATAAAATCACATAGAATGACCTAATTTTAAATGTCTTTGTAATGATGTTACCCTCTACATGTGTGTCTCTGGCGACATCCTTCAGTTTCCAGGACTCAGCAGACTAGAAGAAGCTCCTTGGTCTGTGTTTTACTATAGTTGGTTTTAAGAACCACATCAGTTAAGAATTAAGCAATTGTACAACTTGATAACATGACCAGCTGATCGAATGGCAGTATGATGCTTTAAACATTCAGTTCTCTTGTGTTTCTTGAAGACAAAATTAATTGGTTCAAAGGCTGCTGTGGTAACACGTTCTACAATAGTAATTTTATACATCAAAAGAACTTCAACACAGACAGTATTTCAGAGGTAACACTTGCAGTCATGTTTCATCTGAAATTAGACACAGGCATTCAATGTTAACTCTTGGATAAATCCACTGTCAGTAGTAAATACATCTCTTTTGGTGTGACACCATAATAAAATAAGAATTTTTTTTCAAAGTAAGCGTACAACTCATACATAATTTTTATATATTATTATTACTGTCAGTTATTTCAGTTTCTCCCTCTTAGGAAATTAATTATTAAGTATGTGGCTAGTGGTTATGGAAATTTGTTGTTGTTGTTGTTATAAATAAAAAAATTTACTTTGTTATTTAATTTGTTTTAAAAAAGGTAGCCCGTCTAGCTGTTTAAATTAAATCAACTGTTGTTGCTCATGGTGCCAAACATAATGTTTTTAGAAGCAAGTGAGTCTTTAAAACTCATGGTGCAATACAAAACAGGCTATGCACCTAAGAGATAATAAAAACTAACCACATGCAACTAGAAGTCAAGAATGTCACGCAAGTGGTTTACTCAGAATGTGTTCTAAAAGTGGGAGATTCCAGTCATTTCTCCAAATAACCAAGGGCTGACATGTTAAACAGCGCGACCAATAAAGCGCATGTGCAGTTCTATGAAATCAGGGGAACCTAGACTACAACTGGTGTATTAAGGGAGGCCGGCATACACAGAACCAATACAAAGTCTCAAACAAACGTGTTATTTTGTTAGAAAGAGAACTAGTTTAGTAATCAAAGGCCAAAATATGTTACATAAGTTGAGTTTGGATGCAAATAGCATGGCTATATCCTATTGGCAAGTACAAGAAAAGGTGTATACAAATATGTTTTCATACAGTGAGTGAATTTTGTCAGAATAGCACACTTGTATGATTATCTAACAGCTGCCGAACAGCCTGTGTGAGATCATATCTTACCTAAATCCTCATCCCATTTTTCTGGTCCGAAGATACAAATAAGATGAGAATCGTCATGCAAAAGTGTTGTATACACATTTGATATCATGTGATAGTTTTTGGATTGACTGTTTTCTTTGTTATAGACCTGCCCAGTACTAGAGTGTCTCAGAAGACTTCTGGGAATCCAACTGAAGGAGGCTCTGTGACATTGACATGTGACATCACAGATGGCAGACCTAGAGATGACATCAAGAGGGTGACATGGAAGAAAGCAGGGCAAGAGGTCACTTCTTCTGATAAAAACAACCTCACTGGGAGAGACTTGACCATTAGTTCACTTGACCATTCTAAGGATGATGGAAGCTACACTTGTGCTGCAGAGAATGCTGCGGGGATGGGAGGATTTGGTGAAGCACTTCAGCTCCATGTTTTATGTAAGTACAGTTTACACCTGAAGAGGTTTTATTTTGATTCCTGTAAATACAACTGAACAACTGTTATTTTGTTTCCTGTAAATACAACTGAACAACTGTTATTTTGTTCCCTGTAAATACAGCTGAACAACTGTTATTTTGTTTCCTCTAAATACAACTGAACAGCTTATTCTCTTTGTTTAGTTTTGTTGGTGCAACTACCTGGTTGTAAATACTATTCTGTTAGAATGGATAAACAGTAGCTGTCTATTGGCAGGTAGTCATGCATCTGTCCATCTCTTCAGTGAACTGGGACAAAAGGAAACAAATTGCCCTGACAGTCCGGCAGTTGAGGGGTGTAATCTCTTTTCACTTTTGTTGTTGTTGACTATTCATATCTGACATGTTCATTATGATATCCAGGTGGGTGTGGAGTTCTCACCCTTGGGGAAATTGAAAACATGACAAAATCTAATATGGCCACAACAGAATCATTAAAATCAACTTAATCTCATTATTTTCTGGAAACTGTAAAAAAAGCAAGGTGCTGGCCGTATATGTGACATTATTATATGTACTAAAAGTGACAATGCGAAGCGACTAGTTCAGCAACCAGATAACACAAAATCAAAAGTGAATAAATTTTTACTGTGTTTTCATATGTGGAGAATTATATAAGATCGTCGGTTCTTGGAAAAATACAAAGGGAACAACATGCAACCATATTATTTTGTGTATTTGAACTAAAAAAAAATGGGCATCTCACATCAACATACAAAGTGACTATTCAGACACCAATATTTATTAGATATGCGTGTTTTACCCATTTTATTGATATCTTTATTACAATCTTATGAAATATTGTGTTTCATTTGCATGCATATAAGCAGGGACAGCAGTTGGACTGAATTCATTTAGATCAGGAGTTTTCATTTGTGTAAACGGTGCCAAAAGATTTGACCACATGGACTGAAGGCATCCCCCCCAACATCCCCAAAATGAGTTGTGCCATGTGTGGAGTGGGGATTGCCCCAGAAATCACCTATCAAAGGGGACAAAAGAGTTCATTAAATAAATGCCCTTTTTCCCCACCTTTGTGGGCTTCTGGCAGGGGGAAGCCCCCACCTAAAACTGCTGGCATTGGTCATTCCATACTCATGGAACCCCACATGAATATTTGTTTTTTGCTTTCCATCATTTCCATAAATAAAGGTACTTTTTTGTCCCCTTCAATGGTCCAAGCCGATGAAAGGTTTGCACTTATATAGCGTTAAAAATGTGTTAATATTTATGACATGGACCTAATTTGAGATAAAGCACCAGAAAAAAATGCATATAGAGTTCATTGATACATGATGTAATTAAAAAACAACAAAAACATGAAATACGCTATTTGGAGAATGATCCATATGTGTTTGATGTAACGTGAAATTGCATGAAAATTCCAGAAAAATCACTATGTTTACTGATATCAAGACAGACATAGCAGGCCAGCATGAGTTGTGTAGCTTCCTCCATTGACATCCAAAAAGGTACTTGTGTGCCGGTTTTTCTCAAGAAGTTGAAAAAGCACTACGTGATAAATTGCATAGATCCACTCGACCCAAAGCAACATTCAGATGAGCTGATGAACATTGTCACTGGGCAAGTTGTGACTCAATCCACAGTCAATGTCAACACGGCGGTACTACAAGGCAAAACACTGGTGAAGTCTGTTTAACAGAGTTGGCCTGATCGATTACATGACACAATACCCGAAATGGTGATCACCATTGCATTGTCATGCAAGCACATTAAAGTAGGAGAAATGAGTTTGCCGCATGTAGAGATTGACACTGTTCTTGGCATCTGAATATTCATTTAGTATTTTTAACCTATATGCCTGCTTTCATGTAGTTCACATAATAATATTACGGCTTCATATTGTTCCATCTGTATTTTTCATTTTGACACATTTTGATGTGATATAATTATCCACATCTGAAAAAACAGGGAACGTTAATTTAGTCATGATATTATGTTATGTGGTTTGACATAATTTTTTTAATCTATAACCATTTTTAGCACGCACACACAGACAGTGTAAAGTGAGTGACTGTGTGGCAGTGCAAGGTGAGTGATTGTGACAGTGCAAGGTGAGTGACTGTGACAGTGCAAGGTGAGTGACTGTGACAGTGCAAGGTGAGTGACTGTGTAACAGTGCAAGGTGAGTGACTGTGACAGTGCAAGGTGAGTTTCTGTGTCACAGTGCAAGATGATTGACTGTGACAGTGCAAGGTGAGTCACTGTGTGACAGTGCAATGGGAGTGACTGTGACAATGCAAGGTGAGTTACTGTGTGACAGTGTGACTGTGCAAGGTGAGTAACAGTGACAATGCAAGTCGAGTGATTGTGTGACAGTGCAAAGTGAATGACTGTGACAGTGCCAATTGAATGACTGTGACAGTGCAAGGTGAGAGATTGTGTGTTCAAGATGTGTTTGCAGTTTTTTTATGTTAATATTTTGTTTCCCTGAGCTGTTTATACAGCGTTTGGTATCAAAAGGTAGCAGGTTGAAAAATAGTAGTAGGACAAAAAATGGTTAGACATGGCAACAATATACCACATAATAAAACAAGTTTCAGAGAAATGAATGCCATGTATAATTCCTACTTCAACAGTATATTTCTATATGTAGCTCCAGCCACGGTGGAGTATCCACGCATTGACAACATTCCACAGACTCCTGCTTTTGATGACACTGACTTCAACATGACATGTACTGTGTCAGGCAGTGGTGACATGAAGGTAGCCTGGCTCAAATATGGAGTGTCAGTTGACACTAGTGACTTTTCTGTCACCACTGTCTCAGTGACAGACGGACAGTACATGTATGGACAGACAGACACCATGAACAGTACATTGGTGTGGAAAGTGACAGAGAGAGCCAGGTATTTCACCTGTGGCAACATCACACACTTCGATGGCATCTACACCTGTGCTGTGACTACAGAGATGGCTGGTGCGATGACTCATGATGTGTCCAAGGCCTTCTTTGTTAATGTTCAGTGTAAGTTCACCTATGTACTGCATAAGTGTATTCAGCGTTTTTAAATGCACATACGTTTTCAGCTTATTTACATGATGTCAAGAGTTGTTCAGCCTGAATAGATTTGTTAATATTATTATTATATAAAATAAACCCACCTCCTCCTCTTAAAATCTCTCTTTCCTAAACATTACATAACCTGTCAGGTCCAATTCAACATAATTATGTCTTTGTTGGCCCATGAATCAGTAATACCTTTTATGTAAGCTTCATTATAGTCTACCATACTGTTTAATAAAAATTTGTGCTCTTCTTTTAGCATTTGGACACATGCATTTTAAATCCAGCTACACAACTTTTTTTTAACCTGTCCTTGCCAACTTGTTTGTACTACTGGACTAGATGGAGCCCATTCCTCATGACTATGTCTTCTTTCCCATCACAATTCCCCACAAATCAATTAATCCAACTCCCTCTTCCACATATAGCTGCCCAACTATAGTGCACTGATCATTATCCCCTAGCAATTGCAATATCCCCGACTCCTTAATTCCCCCATTACTGGTAAAATCCCTGATCCCTTATCTACCCAACCCATGCCAACTTTAGTTTCCTGACTAACTGCCTGTTTTTTGTAAGTATGGAGGAAGTACCCACACCCCATCCCTCGCTTCCTGTATCTCTCCCTCTCTGTCTCTCCGTCCCTATCCCCCTCCCTCTGATTTCAACCATCTGAAAAAATTCTTATTGGCTCATTGCGGTTAAGAGATCTGTATATATTATAACAGTTTATATATATAAAGACATATCCATACTTATGAATGAGTTATCATTGCATGTGACACAAGATAAAAAATATGATACATTGAAATGATATTATTATTAATTCTGATATGCAGATGAGGCCCACTGGTCCTCTGGGCCTACGCTGACAGCTGCTGCTCCAAATGAGACTTCGAAGGTGATTGTGTGTTCTGTGTGCGCCAATCCACAACCAAGCTTCCAGTGGACATTCAAGAATCAGACTCTACGAGATGGCATCATTGCGACAGGAGACAGAATCACTCTGGATGTTGTGAACATAGAAGACTTTGGCTCCTACTCGTGCAGTGTCAACAATGAGGTGAATGGAGAGGAGAGGTCGGAACTATTTCACATAGACCTGGTGGAGAGAGGTAGGTTTGGCGCAGCTCTGCTGTCATACATATGTCTTGTGTATGTCCTGATTTATGTTTCTGTCATCAACAGCCACATGATACTGGCACATCAAGAATGTAACAAGTCTCATAATTTAATTAATTACCCGAATTGCATTTCAGAAATGACTATCAACCGAACAAGAAACTCATTACCATGACTACCAATCAGCTTCTGTGGAGAATTATTTTAAATGCAGATTACAATGGTGATTAAATTTTATTTAATCTCATCAACTGGTAATGTTTGACCACATTTCTGGAGCTCTTTGGCATTTAGACAAAGAATCAGGCACCAAATACATGATGTGACAGTTGTTCCCTGTAATGATCCACTGGTAAGAACCAGCACAGTTTGTTGGATTCCTACTTGTACTGGTCATTGTAAAACTACTCACTACTACTTCATGTTGTCACGTTGATGGAACTGTGTTGTATAAACGGATGACTTTGCATTGCCATCCTTGACTGATGGGTGGCCGGCCAATTGTGGGCCACGGTATGTCTGCTGTTGTGTTGTGTACTTTGTATGTGAGTGATAACTCAGTGTTACGATGCTGAACATAAATGTTTCATTAGGTATTTGATTCTCTGCAGTAGTACTGCGTGTGTCAAAACAGGTATGCACACCTGTACATTAACATTTCTTCCTTGTGTTGTCCATGAATCCACAAAGACATTGTTGGTGAGGCAAGCAATCCATTTAGTCAAATGGATGCCTTTTCCTTCTGATTGGCATATGCTGATCTTCATGTCCATATACATTTTGTTTTTAGTGTGGTAGTTAATGTTTGCTGTTTAGTGATCTTGCTATTACCAAGACTGTCACAACAGCATGCTCTAGTTATAGTACTAGGACATTTAACAAAACTTGCCATTAGTTAAAACCCATACCAGTTTTTTTATTAAACTGGTATGATGGTGCCCCCTGCATCAAGGCATTTGTGTTGATCAAATACCACATGTATGATAATTTATAATAACAAATAATGTTATGCCATTTTTTTAAAAGTGAGATCGAACTAATAATACACTTCCGAAAGGATGTAATGTCATCTTACACCAGTCATATATGAGCTTTTTTAAATGTTCTCAAACAGTCATGTAAACAATTATTCAGAGTTACTGTTTTAGCATGTTGGTGATATTTAATGAATTATAGATTTATATTTTCTTATGATTTGCATTGATGATTGCACAAACATTCAAAGTTTTAATTACTCACTGCAGGTCCAGCCAGAAAGCCACTGGAATTCAGTGTCCTACATAACCACACTTCAGTCGCACTCACCCTCCAGTGGCGCCCTGGTTTCGATGGAGGCTATGGTCCACAGACTTTCACTCTACAGTACAAGGCATCAAATGAAGTGGCTCTGATAACTTGGAGTGACATATTCATGTACACAACAGATGAGACTACCTGGCATCAGTCAACTGTGACAGGTCTACAGCCTCAGACACAGTATGTCTTTTCTCTCTATGCTGAGAACAGTCGACCACGAAACAAAGGCCCAAACAGAAGTCTCACAGTCACACGGACTGGCAGCACCACAGGTAGGATGCAAAAAAACTATAAAAACTGTAATAAAAATGAGGCTGGAAGAAAGCTATAACGAAATTAGCATATTTGAGGTTTGGGCATAGTTTTTATGTGTTTCAAATTTTATTCCTCTATTGCTATGTTAGCACAAACAGATAAATACATTGCTTGAGCAGCGTACTTATTCCAGCAAGGCCAATGAGTCATCAGGGTTCTTGGAACACTTGTGTAAAGGCACCACAACTCTGTCAGTCTGCCTGCCTCTCAGCCTGTCAAGTGGAACACCACATTTGTACAAATTGGTACTGATTATCAAAAGTATAATGTATCAAATAGCTATTGTGTGCATGCATGCATGTGTGTGTGCACACGCATGCACACACGCATGCACGCCCACACATGCAGACACACAAACACACAGTGCATAAAATATGTGTATTGGTTGAATTGATGTTTATTATTTTAATCAATTAACTGTTTTTATATAGTAATATCATCTACATTTCCCTGCAGCATGGATAGTATCAAGACGGTATGTACCAACTATTCAGATGATAAGCACTATGCCTGATTATCTTGGATATCTGTATTTGTTGGTTTTTGACATAATCCCTGGGTTGATTTTAGTTGGTGATATACAGTTCATGTATAGTTCTGGTGTGGCTTTGTCATGTTGGTTTATTACCAAGTTGTCACTGCTTTGTTGTTGCTGCTGTTGTTGATAGGGGGACTATTATTGTATTGTATTGTATTAATTGTGTCTCATGGTCATGGAAATGTCTGGGAATGTTGTCAAGATATAGAGGATAATTTTTAAATTGGTTTTGTGAGCATCTTGGAACAGCTGATTTTTTTTTCAGCAATAATTATGACTTAATTTGCATATAAAATGGCAACTGAAATGTAAATAGTTTTATTAAGAAATATGGTTAAAATAATTCATTGTTCGAATATATTAAGACATTTTAATCAAGATAATTAGAAAATAAAAAATCATAGAATAGTTAAAATTATGTGTTGTGTGGACGTTCATATTGTTAGGTAAGTTAATGCTGACGTTTGCATGTTTAATGTCATTGCATCGTGTCACCAAATCATCTTGTTGAATGAATCTATGAAGTTAGTTATTTTTAGGTGATTTATTGATTGATTTGTGTATTTGTTATCATCATAGAATAAACATTTTGTCAGCATATATATATATATATATATATATATATATATATATATATATATATATATATATATATATATATATATAGATTTAAAGGAACATGGGCACCTTTCAATTACATTATAATTAAAACACAAAGTGAATAGACGCAAGTAGTACTAGGTGTGACATTTACAAACATCAACAGTGGTGGTTACTAAAATAGACACTGGGGAAATCCGGTATTAATGAGTTTGTTATGAAAACGTAGAATTTTTGAGCCAATTAGCGATGAGTACAGTATCAATGAATGAGAGAGCACGCCAATCAGTCGGTGAATGGTATAACGAGCTGTGATTCGTTGGTTATAGTTTCATTCATAAATGCTATGCAAATGAGTTTCATTCATATAAGGAGGCTTGCCTGCGAAGGTCTTAGAACCAAACACATGCCCACATTGCAGCGTGGATGTGATATCGTCATAAATAACACAGGCGTCAAGACCATACTAACAGCTGGACTTTGGCAACTGAGGCGCGATATAAATATCGCGGCAAGCGCAACAGATAAACACGCACACACGTGCGCACGCACGCACGCACGCACGCACGCACGCCCGCCCGCACGCACACACACACACACACACACACACACATTATGTGTGACAGAAGCGTGGCTGAAAACATTGCGCATGGCCAGTATGTGTTATTTGTAGTCATTTGCCACATGCTCATAAATATATTATTTGTGTAGTCTCTGTTTTACAGTGCCATCGACAATATCTACCATCATTTTGTAGAAAAGTTGATTTGCACGTTGCCTACCTACTCTGTTGGTAACTGACTGTATAGTTAATTAACTTCTGCTCTATTTAACAGCATCACCTGACGTTACCATACAAAGTGTGATGATAGAAACAGATAAAATGACTGTCGAATGGTCATTCAATGGACAGAGTTCACAACGTAAAAGGTCCACATCTACAAATGTGTCAGTGGTGATCTACTATCAGCCGGACGGTGGAGTAGAAGCACATTATCCACTAGAGGGCAGTGTGGCTGCTGAGGAACGACAAGTGACAATCAATGGACAGTTTGATGACAAGGTCAAATACAAAGTCTGGTTGAATGTTTTTGAAGGTCAACTTGTCGTTTCGTCCCAACAGACAAATTCATTTGAAACGACAGCTTTAAGTGTTGAAAAAAGAAAAGGTACAGTTGTCAGTTCATTTGCTTAATTTTGTTTTTGTTGGCTTAATCTGTTAAAGGCAATTGACCCTCAAAGTTGTATCGTTCACATCGAGTTGGAACATCACTACACCATAGATGTAGTGATAAATAAAACAAAATTGACATCCAAAATTAAACAGCTGATGTCCAATATTAATAGCACAGATGGCACCACCAAGCAGCCATACATTTTTTTATTCTACCCAAGGCTTCAAATGTTTTAAAAATTGTATAACAAATAATCTAACTGCCTAAAAATAATTATTCAAGAAATGTTCCATTGAATATGGAATTACATAACAACATTTCTAAAACAATTTCACAAAAATCATCATTAGGGGAAGGCAGTGTCAGTTGAGCCACTGGGTTAGTGGAGCCACCCATGTTTCCCAGGAAGCTACAGCAGCATCAGTTACATGGTATCAGCCAGTGATTGAACATGTTATTTGAACACGATTGACATATAATAGATTACATTTGTCACAACAGCCAGAACAATTCAGCTAAAAGTATGTTTTTTTATGTTTTTCAAAACGTTTGGTAATTGTGAGTAATGTCTGCTGGTGTGTAGACTATCAATACATGTGACCAGACTTTGTTGTTTGTGCACTTACAAATGGTTTAAATATGTACAGAGAAGAAGATTATTTACATCACTTTGCACATTAATGAGAAGTTAATTAAATGAATTAAATTTGCTTAAATGATCTACTAATAATCATAGTTTTGGTATGTGAGTAAAAACAATTTTGACTTATCAATATGATTGCACCCTAGATATAAAAAAAGTAAAAAATGGCTCAAATAACATTACCTTCCCCTACTTGTTTTTCATCGTTTCGATCAGACTTCATTTTTATCAGAACCATTATCTAGAAGTGTTACATCATATACCATTAAACTATTGAAGTTTATATTGAAAATGTTGAGCGGTGACCATTGAAAATGGGACATTTGTTAGAAATTGGCTATTTTCTTCACTTTTGTCTCTTACAATTTTTCTAAATTGAAAACACGAAAATATTTTACAGAACACTTTTCTGGAGTGTGTTCAAATAATATGGGAATCAGCTGGTATAGTGCCATCATGACATTGTTGAATCGGGTCTTTTCAAGTTCACAGTGATGGCATAACATTTTATTTTTCTATATTTCTCTGACAGCTCTAGATAAAACTTACACTTACATTTCGAGTTGCCATAGATTGTGGAAATGGTAGTGGCTATGTATAATACCTAAAAAATATGTAAGGTGTCTTTATGTCAAGGTAGTGATGCAGCTGTGATATTAGAAGCTAATGGCTTTCATACTAATTCAGAAATGCCAGTAAATGGAAGAAGTTGGTAAGATGTAAAAATCTGCAATAAATTAATAAGTAATTTATTGCCTATTTAGAATTCCGATTATTGACTACAAAATAGTGTCTTTTTCCAAATGCAGATAACAAATTAACTCCAAATTATCATGTGATTGTATCACTCTATACGTGTTATTAAAAAGTCTGTATTCATTGTTTGTTAGTTTGCTTTGAAAATTACACTTAAGTGACAATACTATAAATGTTGTGATGTTGTTTGTTTTAATAAGTTGCTTGTTTGTAGAAGTTAATGCCGACAACTCACCCATTGTCATCGCTACTGCCAGTGCTGGTGTTGGCATGTTGGTTATTGGTCTCATCGTCGGTCTAGTTATTGGCATTGTTTGTATGCGACGCAGAAGGCAGTCAGCAAAAAAAGGTATTTTGTCTACAAAAGTTGTCTCATTATTTCTGTTGTGTCACAGAAAATCTCATAGACAGTTAATATAGAAAATATCTCAACTGTAAAATTTTAGTTTGATGCAATAGCCAAAATATGTTCATCCTAACTATGTCGATGTGTATATTAGCAAATCTGTTTCATTAACTGTTGCATACCAAAATTATCTCCCAACCAAATGTGGATTTGTGGTCAGTTTATTGTACTTCTGTTTCAGACGATGTTGCCGAAATGAGGTTTGTAGCCTTCTGTAAATTATTATATTTTTAATACAGCGGAACCTCATACATCTGGACGCCGATAATCCGGAAACCTTGGAACAGAAATTCCAAACGTTTAATTGTATGATTCGTTTATCCAGAAAACTTGTTAATTCGGACACATACACTGAGGACCAAGGTGTCTGGGTTAACAAGGTTCCATTGTGTTAAACAGTGATGGGTGTTTGGTGATATGGCTCTGTTATCAAAATAAAAAAATTATGTACCAATGGTTATGCTAAAATTGTAGATTGTAAACTATTGCCTATACACTAAGAACATTTCCAATAGATTGTAGTCTCCGTACATGAAAGGTATGCATTTTTGTCAAAACAACGCATACGTAGTGACTGACATTAAACGTACAACACCACTATTATATAATATAGTTTCTTGTGCATAAACTGTGTATGCAATTGTTATTTAGTTTATTAATACTACTTGCTATTCCATTCTGTGTTTACAAGTTTGACCACCAGCAGCAATAAGTACTAAGCTATAGGTGGATATTTATGTGGTAACGTTACGTATCCTGACATTTTGTAAATATTGTTAACATGACAGTCACTTAAGAACTACCATGCAAGTCATCCTAATTGGGTATTTTTGCTAGTAGAAATAAAGCAGTAACTAATATAATGCAAAGTATTAATATATCACAATGATTGGTTTCCATGCAATGACACATTGTTTGCTTCACTTTTTCAGTGGCCCGGTGACGAAGCACTCTCCAGTACGGAAAGACAAAGATGTCATATCAATTACTGAATTAAGTGGTGACAGTATTCAATATGAAAGTCTCAATGAAGGTCACTCTAGTGAAGTTTCTGCACAGCAAGGTTAGTCAACATAATTTATTATTGACAATAGGCATGCCTCAGTTGAATGACAATACCAGTGTACATTTGTTTATGTCATTGTAAGTCTTTACATAAAAATATTATACTTGGAAATGTATATAAACAACCAAGAGATAACACCAATAATTACAGAACATTCATAGATGAAATAACTCCCTTACTAACATATCTCGAGAGCTGTAATTCTGAAGTCATCATCGCTGGAGATTGTAACATAAATCTGTTAAAAGTAAACAAGATTGAACTTTTCAGTGAATTTTGCGATGTACTATCTACACGTTTCTACCCCAAAATTACCCTACCTACAAGGT
This sequence comes from Lamellibrachia columna, assembly GCA_963662155.1. NCBI lineage: Eukaryota > Metazoa > Annelida > Polychaeta > Sabellida > Siboglinidae > Lamellibrachia > Lamellibrachia columna. The sequence goes on along the minus strand of OY759272.1, from coordinate 16,580,046 downwards.
TTTCTAACTCTAAAGGTACATTAATAGATAACTTTTTCTGCAAACTCTCCAATGCTACTATGACTACTACATCAGGCATTTTGATAAAAAAAAGTTTTCAGATCATCAGCCCTATTTTACATGCCTAAATATTCAAAGAAGTCTCCATGAATCTCCTCTGAAATTTATAAAAGTGATAAAGCAAAAACCAAATGCTTTTAATAACCTACTATATGAATTGACAACCAGATCCATCCCCAAATGCCTTTAATAACCTACTATATGAATTGATAACCAGATCCATCCCCAAATGCCTTTAATAACCTACTATATGAATTGACAACCAGATCCATCCCCAAATGCCTTTAATAACCTACTATATGAATTGACAACCAGATCCATCCTCAAATGCCTTTAATAACCTACTATATGAATTGACAACCAGATCCATCCCCTAACACCAACTCCAATACAAACATAAACATTATGTATGGCACCATTGACACATTAAATAAAAAAACACTTTCCAAGCAAAATTGTGAAATTCAGCAGATATCAACACAAAAAAATCAAACTGGGTTAACCAAGCCATTGTTAAATCTATAAAACATAGAGATAAGTTGAACAAGAAATTACGCACACTTATACCTGGTTGACATGTCTACCGTCGGTGTACATTACTAAAAACGGAATTATTATGATTCTTGCTTTACTAGATACAAAACTGATATAAAAAAAACATGGTCAACTATAAACGATATACAAAATAAAACAAAAAAAGAAAAAATAATTCCTTGAATATTTTACTGTGGAAGAACAACAGGTCTCAGACAAGATTATTATCGCAAAATATTTTATTTATTTTTTACAAACATTGGGCTGGAACATGTCAAAAAATATGTAACCCAGGTAATAAAACATTTCAAGACTACCGGTACCTACAGTTCAAACAAGATGTACAATTTTCCTTTCAAAAAGCGAACCAAAAGACATAGAAATTGTGATTGATCGTCTTCATCAAAAGTCCAGTTGTGGCAAAGATGGTTTGTCAACAAAATTGTTGAAACAGTTAAAGACACCTTTACTTGAGCCAATCGAAACCATAATAAGCCAGACTTTAGAAACAGGATTTTTTCCTGATATCTTGAAAATGGCTAAAGTAATTCCCTTATTCAAAAAGGAAAACAAAATGTTATTCATAAATTATCGTCCAAATTTTGATACTTTCAGCAATCTCTAAAGTGTTCGATAGAATAATCTATAACCAGCTATATTCCTTCTTCCAAAATCACAAATTGTTCAATAAAAGTCAATATGGGTTCAGACAGGGACATTCTACAGAGTTAGTAGCACTCAAACTTATCGACAAAATTACCTGCGAAATGGACAAAGGAGGAATTCCTATGACAATATTTTTAGACTTATCCAAAGCCTTTGATACACTAGATCATGACATTTTATCATATGTAATTAATTGATTAGAAAACACTCTTTTATGTAGCTATTTAACTGGAAGAAAATTATATGTCGAATTTGATGGTACTAATTCTGATATGCTTCCCATTACCACTGGAGTGCCTCAGGGATCCATTTTAGACCCGCTCTTATTTTTTATTTACTTGAATGACATTACAAACACTAGCACAGTTTTTGAATTAATGCTGTATGCAGGTGATTCAACATTAAAAAGTATGTTGGGATATTTTAGTATACATGGTAATTTCCATGACATCAATATTGAGTTAGATAAAATAAACAAGTGGTCAAAAGTTAAACTGTCACTAAACATTGGAAAGTCAAAATATGTTATTATATTCTCCACCAAAAAAGTCCCAAGATTATCTTTACTTACTTACTTAATCCTCTTCGTGTGAATCACACATAAGGCCGACACCAAAGAACGCCAATGTTGCCTATCCGTTGCTTCGTCACCTGGCCCCAACTCCACCCGAGAGCCTTCATCTCCCGCTCTACTGATCTCCTCCACGTCTCCTTGGGTCTCCCCCTCGCTCTCTTGCCACCAGAGGACCAGCTCATGGCCACTCTTGGAATGAATGTCAGCGGCACTCTGCAGACGTGTCCATCTGCTGCGTTTAACCTCGAGAGAGATGGGCTGAATACCTGTTCTTTCATGGAGTTCCGTGTTGGAGATTTTGCTTGGCAGTATCTTGAGGCACTAGTTTTGAAAAAACTTCCAGCATCTAGCATATGCCTCTGGTGACCTTCCATGATTCCGCCGTATATAGTAGCACACTCAGGACGTTGCTCTTGATCAGATGGATTTTTTTCTGTTGCTGATCTTGTTTGTCTTCCAGATATTCCTCAGTGAACTTTAAAGATTATCTTTAAAGATAGATAATATACCAACTGAACATGTAGATAATTTCAACTTCCTAGGATTAACGAAAAACAAATATCTTCTATGGAATAATATATATTTATATATATAATATAATATGTATGTTTTATTGTTGCGTTAATTGCCCTATGATGTCTACATTATATTCATACGTGCAAACCTATATATTCGTACGTGCAAACTTTCCTTTCTTTCTTTTTTTATCCTCTCTTTTTGTCATAATAATTATGAATATGAATTTAACTTTGAATTTAACTGTTTTGATGAATAATTAATTAATTATTAATGAATCTAACTTTGTAATGTTTAAGGGTGGCTCTCATGATAACGACCTCTTAGTCTTAGTGAGAGTCTCCCTGGTCAGTAAAACAACATCGTGTCAACTACCTTTCTTTATTGAAAACGTAAATATCTACTTTATATATTTGTATTATTTAATCATTTTCATTTGTTAAAAAATACATCACGAATGTTGATATGTGTATAATATGTCTCTTTGTGTAATTTACGATATGTTAATTCTTTCATTATTGGCTACTTGTATATATATGTACTTATTGACCAAATAAAATTTACATTCACATTGAGCAAGACCTCAGCCTACACATTAAGTGTCTGCATCATTGTTTTTTAAATAAGCAAACATGGATATAATAAATGTTTTTCCCAGCTGTCAAGGGTATCAAATATATACATCAATAACTATTTAATTAATAATTGTCACATCCATTGTCATCTACTATATGCAGTTACCAATTTACTTGTGGTACATAGGTCAAGTACTGGTGCAATATGAATTCCTTTTATTCTCAGAAAATAACTTCTCCAATATATTGTTCAATGTCGTTGGAACCATTATTTTAATTCATTGCTTCTTGTTTTCCTGAAGGAACCTATGCAGGCATTGATACATCAGGAGAAACAACAGGGCAGACTACCTATGAATATATAGGTGCTGATGGACCACAAAAGCTGCACACTTATATCAATGTATGTATTCCACATTCTACTTTCTGCATGTTGTCACTGCCCAATAAATGTCACCGCCCAATAAATGTCACTGGTGACAATGAATGCTCGGATTGAAACAATGATGTCAACTAAGTTAAATAACAGTTTATGAACAATCTACTGTCATAATATATAATTTGACCTGTATGTACACTTGCAAAGCATTTTTTTTCCATTTCGAATCTGTTATAGTGTGCTTAGCTCATTCTTATTTTGATGTTATTGCCATTATTACAGACAGCAGTGGTCGGAGATGATGCTGCTGAGTATTCAGAAGTAAAAGAGACAGTCGCAGCAGAAGCAACACGAGGACAACCTACCTACCAGAACATCAGCACCAAGAACACTGCTAACTGACATGTGGTTAAACTTTGCGGGAAGAGATGACTTTTTCATGAGAGATGGACTTCATCTGACTGGGAAGGGTGCTGCAGTTCTTTGGTGTGCGTTTGTCAGGGTTGCCGAAGAGGGCACTGGTACCATAAATTATATAAACTAGATGCGCAGGGGGAACTGACAGAGAGAAACTCAAAGGAGTACAAAATTAATACACATCCAAAGAAATGTTCACCAATAATTTCGAGTGAGACATTATGGTAGCAGATATAAACCCTCACGTAATAGGTATCACAGAATCATGGGCAAATAAAGATAAAGTTAGCACTGACAAGTTATGTAATGTTTAGTAAGGATAGGCCAGAAAGAAGGGGAGGTGGAGTGATTTTATATATTAAAGAATCTATCCAAACATATGAAATAACACTGAAAAGTAAAGCAGATTGTGAGGAAGCAATATTGACAAGACTTAACAAGATTGCCATCCCAATCAACAAGTTCCAGATGGCAAGTGGACAAGGAAGCCATTGGCTATAAGGGAGGTGAGCAGGGGGGAATTTGTTATAATGGGTGATTTTAACCATGGCCATATACAGTGGAAATCATTAGAGAGTGCTGGAGGTGACGACCATCAGTTTCTACTTCTAACACAGGATTGTTTCCTTACTCAACATGTCTTGGAACCAACCAGAGGTGGGAATGTGTTAGATTTAATGTTGTCTTCTCAAAATGAATTAGTTGACAATGTCCATTTTAATATAAAAGTAAAAACAGGGAACACAAAAAACAATGGAGGAGGAACTTCAACAAAGGCAAATATAAAGAGCTAAGAGCATATCTAGCACAAATAGATTGGAATAACTTGCTGAAAATCAAGACAACAACAGAATGCTGGACTAGTTTAAAAGATGAGATTGAGGGCATTGCTGAGAGATTTGCAACTGAAGAGCAACTAAAATGGTTCCAGAATTGAGAGACCAGAGTTACGAAAGTCGCTTATTACAATGTGGTTTGACAACACTAGAGACCAGGAGACTAAGAGGAGACCAAATAGAAGTGTTTAAGATAGTGAACGGTTATGAGGATGTTGATAGGAATATGTTTTTCAAACTTAAAGAAGGCAGTAGAACCAGAGGACACAAAGCAGCATTAGTTAAGGAGCATTGTAGGTTGGACATGAGAAAGTACTCTTTCTCACAGAGGGTGATAAATGAATGGAACAAACTGCCAAATGATTGTGTTAATGCTAGTAGTGTGAATATGTTAAAAAATATAATTGACAGATATCCGATAAGTCGGGCTATACATAGATGATGTGGCCATCTGGAACTTGTTGTTTGAGATGGCAATCTTGTTAAACTGAGGGTGAAAACAGTGAGACTCCAGACAGTCTGTGTATGAGAAACATCCCTAAGATGTTTAAATGTCACATGAATGTGTTGCCTCTATTTCACAAGCTGTGTAGTTTTGCTGTCTGCAAGGGTTTGGCAGATCTAAGTTTAATATAATTGTAACCTATAGACAAATTGTGTTCACTGAATCAAGAAGATAGCAGATAACTCTATGTTCCTTTTTGAACTGAGTAATAGTTGGCCATTTTCACACTAATAGGGTGTGTTTAGTTGTGGGAACTATAAAATAGGTATGTCATTTATTTTCCGTTAGGACTAGAATCTTGAACTTATCTAGCATATTATGTATCCAATGTTGTTTTCTGTATAATGTTCAATGTTTAAATTAGTGATCTAACGAAGTTTGAGGCTATTGAACATATCTGTATTGCTTCAAACCTTAACCACCTAGCCTCAGTCGCCAGTTGCTAAGGAAGATTGATTTCCTAGCAACAGTTGCCAAGTGGGTGCATTTGAAATAGCAAAAATCAACAGGAATGATATTATCTTATTTAATTGATGTATACATATCAAATGGTTAAACTAATAATGGCTTAATTTCAGAAGTTTATGTAGGTTGTTGCTAGTGCGAAACGGTTTCCTAGCAACAGAAAGTGTCTCCACATCTGAAAATGTTCATTATTCCCTAATCCTAATGTATCATTATGTCAACTGTTATGCTTTTATAACAAACTGAGCAATTATCCAATGTTGAACAAAACACCTGGACTATAAGTGTTTAATAATTATATTATATGAAGCATTTGATCTTAGATTTAATATTCCAGATGAACAACCCTACTGTATACATGAATGACGATGTAAATAAGGTGTCTTGTTGTTTCGGTTCACTTTTTTCAAACTGTAGTGTATAAAAGAAACTTAGTACATATTTACTTATATGCTTACTAACATACTTACATACTTACCCACTTACTTAGTTAAATAGTTGTATACTGTACTTAATTACATGCATGCACGCACGCATGCATGCACGCAATTTGGAGTTTTTAGTTTTAAGCCATATGTATTTTTAGGTTTCGATTTATAACCCTCACATCTGGTAACTTGTTGGGTTTCCAATAGTAACAGCTACAACTCGTAAGTCTTTTCTGTTCATATCAACGTTAGTTTTGATTAACATGTTAAATATATTTAGTAGACGTGGTAGTTGTCGTCTTCGTGCGTGCGTGTGTATGTTTATGTGTTGATGTGTGTGTGTGTGTGTGTGTGTGTGTGTGTGTGTGTGTGTGTGGGTGTGTGTGTGTGTGTGTGTGCGCGTGTGTGCGTGTGTAACTGTTTCCTATTCTTGAAATACACATTTCACAAATAAATGTTCAGGTGACACTTGTTTTCAGAAAAACTTTATGGTCAACCAGCTGTGAAACCAGAGTCGTTTTAGTTAAAACAATCATAGAAGCTAACCATTGTACACTGTAATAAACTCTTACCTAACTGGTAGTGGTCACTCATATCTGACTGACAGCGGTGACTCATATCTGACTGACAGTGTTCACTCATATCTGACTGATAGTGGTCACTCATATCTGACTGACAGTGTTCACTCATATCTGACTGACAGTGTTCACTCATATCTGACTGACAGTGTTCACTCATATCTGACCGACAGTGGTCACTCATATCTGACTGACAGTGTTCACTCATATCTGACTGACAGGGGTCATTCATATCTGACTGACAGTGGTCACTCATATCTGACTGACAGTGATCACTCATATCTGACTGACAGTGGTCACTCATGTCTGACTGGCAGGGGTCATTCATAGCTGACTGACAGTGGTTACTCATGTCTGACTGGCAGGGGTCAGTCATATCTCACTGACAGTGGTTACTCATATCTGACTGACAGTGTTCACTCATATCTCACTGACAGTGGTCACTTACATCTGACTGACAGTGTTCACTCATCTGACTGGCAGTGGTCACTCATATCTCACTGACAGCGTTCACTCACATCTGACTGACAGTGATCACTCATCTGACTGGCAGTGGTCACTCATATCTTACTGACAGTGTTCACTCATATCTCACTGACAGAGGCCACTCATATCTGACTGGCAGTTGTCACTGATATCTGACTAACAAAAGCCACTGGTATATATTGCATGGGTGTGCTCTTGCATGCGCTCGTGTGTGTGTGTGTGTGTGTGTGTGTGTGTGTGTGTGTGTGTGTGTGTGTGTGTGCGTTGTTCTATTGATACCTGCTAGGTATGTAACAAAGCACATACTTGTAAAGAATGTCGCTCTGACAATTTAAAATTAGTTTTATGCCACGACTTTCTTTCACCGTGCTGGATGCCAATGGGACTTGTACTTCTAACACTGTGTTACTAATTTATTGCACAACTAAACATATCTTATCCAATCATATTAACAAAAACCCATATGTAAACGTACATTGAAAATTAATTTGCGTTTCTGTTATCCCTATCACCTTATTGAAAATATGGGAAATTACTTGTTAGTGTTGTTTTGCATCGTTTACATAAGTAAACTGTAATCATATTACAATTGTTCAGATTTATAGACATGCATATTGTGAATATAAAATTATTTCTCATCCGTGTATAACTGTTTTTATATTATTTGTACAATTTGTGAAACAAATTATGTACTCTTGTGAACCGCTTTTCAATAAACGTGTACATATCGGCTTTCTGTTTATTATGAATTATATTATATTAAGTCTTCTAAGTATGTAGCAAATATATCGAATATCATTCAGGAGCGACAACACCTGATTGTACCATAATTTATTGCTCGCGGGAGGTGGCGTCATTCTGTTGTCCTAACGATGCCTCTTGTACACTTATATTCTAAAAAATAAGTTGATAACGTACACCACCATATGGCATTCATATCAATATAACGATGGGCGTACATTGTTTTTTTTACTATGGCCCAACCTTGTAGCAAGTAGCCTACAAGTAAATGGCCTATAGATCTGTGGTAGTCACTGGTCAGTGATGCGTATCGTTATGCATGGTTGGACATCAAGTGCCCACTGCAGTCAATTGCACTAGTACATTATACCCGTAGCCGGCCACACGAATGGGTCGACAGTGAACACTGTGTGCTAATGACATTACATTGAGGTACAAGATACATTACTATACGCACATTTCACTGTCAATGCTGTTTAGCTTAGTTAGCTAGTATTTAGTATTCATGTTATTTTGTTACTCCTTTCAGAGTGCAACAGTTGATTATTTCCTGATTAAAGACAACTGTCATCTGAAGGAGAGTGGTTTTCTTCATGATCAGCTGCACGTCATTTGCGGCAACGAGTGCAACCCGCGTCATCCCTTGAGCTGAGCATGGCGACCATAGACATCCAGTGTGTCGTGCCGGGCTGTGGCTTCTCGACTGGACAGAAACCCCAAGAAGTAGCGATCGCGCTCTTGGGCAACCACAACTCTGTCCATCTCGTCCAGCAGGCCTACACCGGACCAGCTGCTGCATGCCGAGGGCCGAAATTGGACCGGCCCCGGGTCGATGTGTTTGCCCTGGGATCGGGCATCGATCCCCACTACTCCTCCTCCCAGCTATTCCAGTGTGCGGCCGATGAACTCGGGAATGGACTACTAAAATCGGACCCTGGCATTATCGTGAAGCCCACAGATGAGCTGATGGCTGCAATGAAAGCCATGGCGGTGATAGCTGTCGCCACCGGCGTCAACCGGGCTGAGCTGGTTCTCCTTCGCCAAGAGCGCGAAGAATCTTTCCGGTCGTTTGCAGCCCGTGTACGCGGTAAGGCCGAAACTTGCGCCTACTCCGTCCAATGTGCCTGCCCGGTTCCAACCGCTGTCGACTTCACAGAAATAATCGTCAGGGACATCCTCATCGCCGGGATCGCCGACATGGATATTCGCCGTGAAATCCTCGGGGCAGACAAAATACTCAAGCGCACCGTGAACGATGTCATTACCCTAGTTGAGGGAAAACAGATGGCGCGAAATGCCCTTCCTTCATCAGCTGCTGGCATCTCGTCTTTCAAAAGAATCACAACGACCTCGGTACCCGCGCCCGTATCTTCCCAGCCGGGACGTGGTCAGACCGCGATCTGCCCCGATTGCAAGACGGTATTCGCTCTGTTCTCTGAGGGCGCAAGAGGATGGAACACCAAACCACACCGCGTCTGTCTCGCCTGCTACCGAGCACGCCGTGGAAGGCGCCCGAGCGAGCGACCACGCAACCGCAGCATGCAGCCGGAAGTTGCTACCACGCTCACCCAAGTGTCGGCCTTTACTAGTGCTCCATGCCAGCATCGCCGTCGTCGACGTCGGCGACCCGCCAACGAGCCACCCGCGCAATCATCTGTGAAATTGTCGCACCACATCTGGTCTAAAGGCGAGTGGCGAAAGACGCAGTTCCTCGACCACCCGACACTCCAGGTGCAGGTCCCCGTGACACCATCAGACTACCTCGCCTTCGGACGCCCATGCCCCAGAACCAACCCGTCAATCATCACGGCCATAGCCGATACCGGCGCGCAATCATGCCTATGGTCGATGTCAGGGTTCCTGGCTGCTGGATTCTCTGCAGCAGACATCTTGCCTGTGTCTGTTGACTTGACCGCGGCCAACAAGACGCGTATTGAAATCACTGGGGCCGTGGTTCTCCGCCTCAGCGCATCGTCTTCTGCTAATGATCGACAGTCCTGCGCGACAATGGTGTATGTGAGACCAGCCGCGCACGGGTTCTACCTCAGCTGCGAGGCCATGGTGGACCTTGGCATCGTCCCTGTCAACTTCCTCTCGATCGGCCCGTTACCGCGCATTCCAGCTTCTGCACCCTCCATCGACGGACCTCCTGGCCCCCGCAATCAACAGGACTGTGGACTCCGTGCCAGTAACGCTGGGTGCGTATCGGCCCTTGCTGAGAGCGACGGACCCTGCTCATGCCCTCCACGCACTATAGTCCCCAATCGTCCAACCGTGCTTCCCTTCGATTGCACAGAGGCAAATAACGCAAAGATGAAGGCATGGCTACTCCAGGAATTTGCATCGTCAACATTCAACACATGCCCTCACCGCCCCCTGCTCTGCATGGCAGGGCCCCCAGTGGAGATCCATCTCAAGGAAGGTGCAACTCCTAAGGCGGTGCACACCCCGGCCTTGATCCCTGTGCATTGGCAGGAGCGCGTACACCAGGATCTCCTGCGTGACGAGGCCCTTGGCGTCATCGAACGTGTGCCACATGGTGAAGCTGTGACATGGTGTCACCGAATGGTGGTCACCCGGAAACAGAACGGCTCCCCACGAAGGACTGTCGACGTTTCCCCACTGAACAAGCATTGTGCACGCGAAACATTCTCCAGTGAATCTCCATTCCATCTGGCGAGACGCGTGCCCGGCGAATCCTGGAAAACCGTAACGGATGCTTGGAACGGCTATCATTCTGTTTCCCTCCGAGATTCGGACAGGCACCTGACGACGTTCATCACCCCTTTCGGCAGATGGCGATACACTCGTGCACCACAAGGCTTCCTATCACCTGGGGACGGGTACATCCGCCGTTTTGATGATAGCATTGCCAACTTCCAGCGCAAGGAGCGATGCATCGATGACACCGTTCACTGGGATGTTGAGCTGCAGAATCATTGGTGGAGGACCATAGATTACCTCATCCTCGTCGGCAGAGCAGGGGTAGTCCTCAACCCGGACAAATTCCAATTCGCACAACGTACCGTAGACTTCGCCGGATTCCGCATCTCCAACGCTACGATTGAGCCACTCCCGAAATATCTGGACGCTATCCGGGATTTCCCGACACCAACATCCACGACCGACGTCCGGTCCTGGTTCGGTTTGGTTAACCAAGTGACGAACTATGCTCAACTCCGGGATATCATGAGACCATTCAAGCCATTCTTGTGCCCAAAGACACCCTTCCGTTGGTCAGTAGACCTGGAGAGCGCATTCCAAGCCTCAAAGTCGAGCATTATCGAGGCAATCAGATATGGAGTCGAGATCTTCGACCTACGAAGACGGACGTCCCTTCGACCCGATTGGTCGAAGCTCGGGATCGGTTATTTCCTTAGTCAAAAACATTGTGATTGTGCAACGACCTTGCCGGGGTGTTGCGATGATGGATGGAAGATAACCTTGGCGGGCTCTCGTTTCCTTACCCCTACCGAGCAACGCTACGCGCCAATAGAGGGCGAGGCCTTGGCTGTTGCATGGGGCCTAGAACAGTCACGCTACTTCACACAGGGCTGCGATGACCTTGTCGTCGTCACTGATCACAAGCCTCTGGTCAAGATCCTTGGCGACCGAACACTCGACGAAATTAACAATTCTCGGATATTTCGCCTCAAACAACGGACACTGCCTTGGCATTTCGAAGGGACGCATCTCCCCGGGAAGACAAACACCGCTGCTGATGCAACATCTCGCCATCCATCACAAAGTGAGTATGCAGAGCTCACAAGTCTCACCCGATGCTCCGGAATGGATTCTGCGGAGTGCGCAATTATTGCAGCCATTCGTCGCGATGCTTCATCATTCACCGCGCTATCCTGGGAGCGCATCGCCATGGAGACGTCATCAGATCCTGGCATGCGCCTGCTCATGGTGGCCATTGAAGAAGGCTTCCCAGACACACGTCGCAAAACGGACGACACCGTTGCGGCATTCTGGATGTACCGCGAGAGCCTTTGTGTCTCAGACGGGGCCGTCCTATACCAGGATCGGGTGGTAAATCCTTCCTCCCTTCGCAACGAGGTACTTCGCACTCTCCATTCTGCCCACCAGGGAGTGTCATCGATGGAATCCCGTGCCCGTTCGATTGTATTCTGGCCGGGCATATCCACCGCCATTCAGGAGACCCGAGATAGATGTCGCTCATGCAACAAAACAGCACCGTCACAAGCTGCGACTCCCCCAGCGGCGCTTGACACGCCGTCGACTCCGTTTGAGTCAGTTTTCGCGGACTTCTGCGATTACGGCGGATGCCATTATCTCGTCGTTGGTGACCGTCTGTCGGGTTGGGTGGACATCTACAAAACGCCCCCGGGTACACCCTACTCCGGAGCTACTGGCCTCATTGCCTGTCTTCGCCAGATGTTCGCCACTTTCGGCGTCCCTGAAATCCTGTCAAGTGATGGGGCCCTGAATTCACAGCTTCCGAAACCTCCAACTTCCTGTCGCGATGGGGGGTCCACCATCGCATATCTTCGGTCGCCTTTCCGCAGTCTAACGGCCGGGCTGAAGTAGCGGTCAAGAAGGCTAAGTGCACTCTTATGGATAACATAGGCCCGACCGGCTCGCTAGATAATGATGGGCTGTTACGAGCCATGCTGCAACTCAGGAACACACCCGACCCCGATTGTAACGTATCCCCTGCGGAAGTGATATTTGGCAGACCCATCAGAGACGCGTTCTCATTCGTCAACAGGTGTACTAAGTTTGAGAATCCATCCATCCGCCCGATGTGGCGGGAGGCTTGGTCGGCAAAGGAGAATGCTATGCGCGCTCGATTCGCGCGCACCTCTGAGGCCCTAAATGCCCACTCGCGGGCCCTACCGCCCCTGGTGATCGGCGCGAGAGTATATGTCCAAAACCAGCGTGGGCCCCATCCGAACAAATGGGACAGATCAGGCGTCGTCGTGGACGTAGGAGACAATGACCAGTACCTGGTCAAGATTGACGGCTCGGGCCGACTCACCCTCCGCAACAGACGGTTCTTAAGGCAATTTGTCCAGCCCTCTACATCTATCGGCGAGCCACTGTCATCTCGGTGTCCCGCGTCAAACGACCTTGCTCTCCAACCACGCCCATACACGATGACAGCAACCACGCCGGATCAGTATCATGCAGCCACTGCGCCAGAGCTCCATCCACCAGCTACGCCAGCGTCTCCTGCTGTATCAAAACCCCAGGCAGTAACAACGCCATCTTCTCCAGCAGCCGCTGCGCCAGAGATTCATCCAGCTACCGCAACTCCTGACGTAGATGCACCTCCAGCAACCTTCGACGGGCCACCTTCATCGCTACCTCGTATTCCCTCTGCACGGCCTCCGGAACAGTCATCGCCTCGAGTCCTGCACGCACAACGATTGCGTCGACCGCCTCGTTGTTACGAGCCAGTGTCAGGGACGTGGGTGTAAGTCTTTACATTCATAGTTCATGAACGTGGGGGGGGGATGATGAGATGTAGCAAGTAGCCTACAAGTATATGGCCTATAGATCTGTGGTAGTCACTGGTCAGTGATGCGTATCGTTATGCATGGTTGGACATCAAGTGCCCACTGCAGTCAATTGCACTAGTACATTATACCCGTAGCCGGCCACACGAATGGGTCGACAGTGAACACTGTGTGCTGATGACATTACATTGAGGTACAAGATACATTACTATACGCACATTTCACTGTCAATGCTGTTTAGCTTAGTTAGCTAGTATTTAGTATTCATGTTATTTTGTTACTCCTTTCAGAGTGCAACAATTGATCATTTCCTGATTAAAGACAACTGTCATCTGAAGGAGAGTGGTTTTCTTCAAACCTAAAGTGTCTTGGTAATTGTGGTGTAGTCTAAAGGCCCGTTTACAACTTTAACCGCAACTACAAGCGACACCCCTCCAGGTATTTTGAGTTTACACGTGGCGGAAAGCCCCGTTATGGCGCGTTCAAAACACTCACCCTCAAGAACACTACGGTAGTCTTTTGAACGTAGTTCAAAACACTCTGGTGCCCAAGTTCAAAACACTACGGTTACGTTCAAAACATTCACACAGTTACGTTCAAAACGTTCACACAATTATGTTCAAAACACTCACCCAGTTACGTTCAAAACGCCTCGCAGGTTCCAAAAACGCTTTGCCTTACAATTAAACCACGAACTCAAAACCATGCAAAGTAATTACGCCAATCACGATTTATTCGGCCACCTTAAAGCATTAAATGAACATGGGCACCTTTCAATTACATTATAATTAAAACACAAAGTGAATAGACGCAAGTAGTAGTAGGTGTGACATTTACAAACATCAACAGTGGTGGTTACTAAAAATAGACACTGGGGAAACCCGGTATTAATGAGTTTGTTATGAAAACATAGTATTTTTGAGCCAACTAGCGATGAGTACGGTATCAATGAATGAGAGAGCAAGCCAATCAATCGGTGAATGGTATAACGAGCTGTGATTCGTTAGTTATAGTTTCATTCATAAATGCTATGCAAATGAGTTTCATTCATAAAAATCGTGCATGATTACTGATATAAGGAGGCTTGCCTGCGAAGTTCATTGAACCAAACACCCGCCCACATTGCAGCGTGGATGTGATATCGTCATAAATAACACAAGCGTCAAGACCATACTAACAGCTGGACTTTGGTAACTGAGGCGCGATATCAATAACGCGGCAAGCGCAACAGATAAACACGCACGCACGCACGCACGCACGCACAAAAAAAAACACACACACAAAACAAGAAGCTATGAAAACATACATGGAATTTTTTCATGACACACACATTTCCACAGGATCTGGGAATCATGCCACCAGCTAACTGGTCATTTATCAACTCTGACAACGGGTCAACCAAGGAAGTAAAACCAAACACCGAGTTTAACAAGATTGCTATCCCAAACAACAAGTTTCAGATGGCAAGTGGACAAGGAAGCCATTTTCTCATCAATGTGTAGCCCGCCCTTATTAAATATCTGTCAATTCTATTTTTAAACATATTCACACTACTAGCATTAACACAATCATTTGGCAGTTTGTTCCATTCATTTATCACCCTCTGTGAGAAAGAGTACTTTCTCATGTCCAACCTACACTGCTCCTTAACTAATGCTGCTTTGTGTCCTCTGGTTCTACTGCCTTCTTTAAGTTTGAAGAACATATTCCTATCAAGCCTGTAGCCTTGTGTTTTTATTTTATTTTCAGATTCTTCTGTATATCAAAGGCTTTCTTGCTGCTACCCTCTTTTATGCCTTTCTCAGTGAGATCCATTCATTCCACTTTTGCTTTTATCATCTCCGTTCTGATGGTGCGATTGACAGTGCCGTAGTGTTCCACTGTTTCAGGGGTGGAGTTCTTTGTTTTCTTTATGTTTCTCCTTATATCGCAGAGATCCAGGATGTCGTTGATAATGCACGGTTGGATCTTTTTCCTGTCTTTGCCAAGTACTTTTCCGGTTGTTTCCTGTACAACACCCTTGAAGTTGTCGGTCAAGACGTTTACGTCTTCTTCGAAAAAAATTAGAGCTGCGAATTTGCCGCCTATTCTTGCTTCAAAATGTTAGCCATTTCTGGGTTCTTCAGTTTCTCGATGTCAAAACGAACACGTGGGCTTGTCTGGTGATTATCTTCTTCAGCTTGAGTTTCAATGTTGCTAGAAGTCATGTCATGGTCGCTGCCTATGTTTTGAGGTTTAGCGGTGATTCGTATGGAAATCAGCCTGCTAGATATCGGTGTACAACTGATTACCGCATTTGCTATATTCTTGTTCACAAGGAATACAACCCCATTTTGGTGTTTGGATTCCTCTCCGCTGAACACAGTTTATGTCCTTCCTCTGTTTTTGTATCTCCGAAACCTGTCCATCTGACTTCAGTCAGTCCAAGAATATCCCACCGATATATGGATAGTTCATGCGTTAGTTCTTTTACTTTTCCGCAAGCATATAAGGTGCGGACATTCCACGTCCCTATGGTGGTTTTATCTGCATGTAGCCTGATGCCTCCTCTTGATCTTACTTACCATAGTGTACACTAGACATTAATTGAACAATACATTTGTATTTAAAAAAGATGAGGCGTTGTGAGTGCATCAATGAGAAGTCTACCTTGTCAGTTATCCGTGACACGTAAAATTGCAACCAATCGGGGAAACTGATCCGGCGCACAAAAATACGTCTTACATGTAAGATTGAACTGTTATGTGGTAATAAATACAACCACAGTTACTATCATCTGGCATTGGTCATGTTGACATGGGAATATGTTGATACGTCGGTTGTCTGTCACATATCAACATCTTGCTAAGTCACTTCAACGTACTCTGTATTATCACCACACATCACCGGCGTTTGCAAGAAAATACCGATATTTCTTTTGGAAGATTAAAACAAATAGCAAAATATCCATACTCCTGATAGGATAACTTGGTAGTTCGTAAGTGACCGTCACGATGACAACATTTACAAAATGTTAGAATACTCTACAGTATCACAGAAATATCCACCTATGTCTTGGTGCAGCCACTCAATATCTTGATGATTTCATGGAATCATCAAGATATTGGCTGGCATACATACACTTGCTGGATGCATATGTAAACAAGAACGCGTGTACTCACGTAAATACGCACATGAGCGTCAAACAATTGTGCAATTAAGCACATTTAATCAAAACTAAATTAATTTGAAGCCAACAAAATATGATTGTTTAACAATCATAATAGTTTTCCCTTTACAAATCAAAACTGCTGAACGCATATTATTGGGTGACAATTTATTATCTAGCATCGTGTTCACGTTCCAGTGGTGATTACCTTTTTCAATATTAGAACATGTGAACGTGCATCATTTTGGTACTTATTTTGACAAGTATGTAGTGCTGAGGCAACTGAATACGATGCTCTATGGAATACCTACGTTGACATAGGTGTGCTTTTGTTGACTAATGGAGTCGACGTTTTCGTATGCTCTTCTTGGCACAGATTGTTGTGTTGCTTCTGGTTTATCGAGGCTGGCGTAGGTTTCTTCCAGATGGTGAACAAACAATGGTAACAACTGGTAACAACTGAACGGTTGATTAAACACGTACACCTGTAACTAAACAATATGTTTTATATGTTTTATCGATGCACGAACAAAAATGTATGTTTAGTTTTATTGACGCTGATACATAGGGACTATCATAAACAGTTGTGCCTGCAGCCACTGTGGACACTTTTACTTTGGATACTTTTTTTAAATATATTAGGCAGGCAGATCTAAATACCGTGCAGTGCTGTAGCACTCATAACCACATTGGCGTAATAACCTTCGGGTTCTTACCGATTATACATATACAGTTTATGCACATCTTCAGAAATGATAGATTAACAACTAATAGACTGTCATCCCTTCTCCCGGTTCACCCCGTTGGCCCCTCCTTAAATTCCCATTGTAGAGAACATTATCAGCAGGTCTTGTCATGAGCCTCTATTTGCCTGGATCATGAACTTGTTCCGTGCTAATGCATTGTTTTCTTGTGAAAGTTGGTCGTGCATGGATAAATAATGTACGAATTTACATTACGGATATCACTTGAAAACAACTGGCTTGTGATATGTTATTGGTTATCACGGGTGGTCGCAAAAGTTCTCAAAGTCCAAAAACCGCATATTATTACGTATTGGTGGTGGCGGTTTGGTCGTCACCACGTTTCACGGGACAAACGAATGTTTTTGATTGGTAATATTATACGTTTTTTGGACTTAGAGAACTTGCGACAACCCCACAGAAGTTTACCTTGAATTGCAAACAACATATGAAACTTTGATTAAACATTACATGGGACATGAAAATCTCAGCACTAGTGGCGCCACCTAAACAGTGAAATGGATATTAATTCACACTATACAAATTGTTTTAAAACTGTTTTTTTATTGTTTTGTTTACAGGTACATACATTTTATATTTATGTTGACATTTTTATGGTTGGAATTTGTATTTACATTACAAACAACGGAGAATATGTAAATCATTATTGACCTACATCGGAGGTTTGAAGTATCTTCTGTTGCACGACCTCTGAGGGTTTGATGTTGCTTAGTGTCTCAATATGAGTTTGTCGTGTTGTAGTACCTCTGCCAGATAACACATTAAGGTAGCAATAAACAGTTTTAAATAGCAATGATGTGCAAAATTTTGGAGTAATTGTTCTCCTATGTAACAAGTATTACATTATGTAGATAGTAATAAACGAGTTGCCCAATGTCCACCTCTAAATCATTATTCGGATACATTAAAACTCTAAGTGTGAGTGGAAAACTATGCTCATAAAATAATAATAATAATAATAATATAATAATAATATAATAATAATACAGCATATGAGTATATGGCATGCATTAAAGACATGTTTCACTAACCACATCTGACAGTTGTTTCTGTACTTAACACATAGTACACAGGTTAAATTGTGTCTTTGACGAACTTTAAGCAGATGCTGAACCGACGTTTAAAAGAGGGCATATCTGGCACGAGCAACACCCTCTGAAACAGCAACAACATTTAAGTAATGCTTGCTTACGCCAGATAGACACATTTATATCACATGTGAACATTTAACCGAACATCACTGCTTTGAAAAAACATGTTTCCTAGAACATTCCAACAAATATTATGCAGCTAATGTTTGTATAAGGCATCCTCAGAATAATACCTAAACTAAGACTAATAAACTAGTACTAGTAGTGAAGCATATAATGTATACACCCTTGGAACGTGTAGATTTTTTCGTGACCTTTATATTTAATATCCACTTTGATACTTAATATTCATGCATAATATGATTGTGCCTGTGAAAGTTTGTACAATCACAATTGCTGTTTTGCAAATTACAATTTTTCATGGCCTACAAAATAACACTTAAATGCACATGGTCTGTTCGCCAGGCTGCATCACCAACAGTTTGGGAAGTACGTTATTTCGATTTTTGATGACAAATATTGAAATTATAGCCTCGCAATTTTTTTTAAGTAGCCCCATCAATAAAGTGTTTTATTTGAGCATGGTGTCATTTTGTTATCACTGAAAGGGTCGAGGTGGGATTTTTTTCTCAGAAAAAATCACCTTTTTGTTGAAAAATTGTTTTTACCAAATGCAAGTGCCTCTTTGGGACTCATCAGTATATAAGCAGTTTTTCTATGGACAACGTCACAACTGTGCCCTTTTGCTCAGTGAAAGCGTGCTCTTGGGTCCTAGCCCCACCACCATGAACGGCGTGTTGTACGGAAGATGGATGAATTTGAATCGTGTTATCACTGAATGGGTTTATTTGTGATATTACCTCCAGAAAATCAGCCTTGAACATTTATGCTTTTTTATACTTTCAAATTGTCGTTTTATGGACAAGTAATTACCCGGCGTTGCACTCATGTTTTGGTAGGGCAATGTCTTTGATGGATACAACTTCATACCCAATAAATAATGTATTATACGCGACTACAAACTACTATTGTCAGCCGTCCACATAAGTTTTTTTAATAAAATCTCCACCCCGGGGAATTTCAACATTTATTAGGACTTAGCATATGCAGTTGGTGCCCTATTTCAAAATCACACGGTCAATTAAATTAAGAAAACACATATTTATGTTCTAATGACATAGATATGTGATACGTCATTGTTTCCATTGATGAATGTAGATTAATGGAGTGTTTTTATTTCATTTATATTTTGAGATAAAAAGAAAATGAGGCTTGAAACATGGGGAAATGTGTATGTTTTGTTTGTAATGCGTTACACAGCCGTGAAATGTTTCATTTTCTGTATATGTTGATTATAATGCTTAATTAGTATTGAACTAAAAATGTCTTGGTTGGTGTTTTCTTCCAAGAGTACTACTTTGTCAGATTTTCCACATTGTTTGATGCAATTTTTAATGAAACTGATGGAAACAACGGTTTTTTACTGCAAAGGTGTGATATTAGGAACAAAAGTGCGGGCACTGCAATTCAGCAGCATTTATTCACCACCAAGCAGCATGCATGTGATAAACATTGTATATCAACAGTTTGCACACGTAATCTAGTTTCTGCTTGTACAATCAGCTGGTCTGCAAGCTAACATCGGCCCGGCGGTCAACGGCCGGTACTTTAGCACTCGGTCCGGTTGCGTCCATCAGGTTTCTAGCCCATAATATGGCCTGTGGATTTTAGAACCGTCCTGTATTGTAATTTTAACAACTTTTTTGTATTTGAATGCATAAGAATGTTTGAATAAATCTCACCCAGAAACAAACTACTACTATATGTTGAGATGCTGTCAACTGGTGATGCAGACGTCAGAGAAGCTCCTGAAGATAGTGCAGATGGTCAGTATGTGCTTGACACTGCACCTTGTTCATCACAGATCTAAATCGGAAGTTTATGACATTGAGGATTCCAACAATAGCTTAGGAGATGTCATTGTAGCATGGTCCGTTTTGGCTTTTGGCATCAGTTAACGTTGCTACTTATTAGTTGTTGAAAGTGTCCGGTATAAGTGTGTTGAAGGAGAACAGAGTCTATGAATGCGGCAGTAGGCACCAAATAATATTATGATTAGGGTACGTTGCTAGACAAAGAACAAAGAAAGGGACATTTATTTATTTAAACTAAACTGTGAGAAAGAAGTTGCAGGCTACATACATTTGAACATATACACTTGTGGAAAATTGCAAGAGAGGAAAAATATGTACTTCCTTAATGTGGCTGAACAAATCAAAATTATCTGCGCTGTGTAAAGGTTTTAATTTTTATATATGAAGTAGGACTGAACTGTAAAATAGTTGCCATCAATAATCTATTAAGCTCTTGTGACATTAACACTTTTATTTGAATGTGTTTTTCCATTATTTCTAGTTCATTTTAGCTGTCAATGAAAATTAATTGCGAAGTGAAATCATGTTTTGACACGTGCAAAAATTTACATAAAACGTTCTTATGGTTGGTGAAACAAAATGTCAATATCTAATAAACTATTTCCCATATCTTAGAACATATTTGTGTATGAGATGTTACTCGCTAATCATGTGGCACCATTTTATCTTAATTTCTCCAAAATGTGTTTTTATTCATTTGGCCACGAACTCTGTACGTTTGATCTTGTGTGTGAACCATCCCTGTGAATACTTGAGCACCAGCACCAACACCAGATGGCAAGTGGACATTGGCTTATCGATGGTCCAACAATGTTCAACTACGTGTAGGGAGGCAGGGAGGGAGGGAGGGATTGAGGGAGAGAGAGAGAGAGAGAGAGAGAGAGAGAGAGAGAGAGATGGAAAGAGAGAGAGAGAGAGAGAGCGAGAGAGAGAGAGAGAGAGAGAGAGATAGAGAGAGAGAGAGAGAGAGAGAGAGAGAGATGCCACGAAACTGTCGCTATATGCAGGGCGTATGGTTGTTATTTGACTAAACAGGCATCGCTTCAGTTTCTTTTCTTATCGTGTCATTCACACTTTTCGGACACAAGTCTGCTCGGCTCGTGGCGGTGGCTAGATCTTCAAGTGAGCACGGACCGTCCAGTAGTCGGCAACAGTGGAAGTGGAACATTGTATGACAAAAACAGACTTTTTACATAATTTCTTTTATTATTTTTTTTTTAATAAACTGTAGGAATAGATGTATAAGGAATATATGTTAGTTTTAATTTGGGTGGCTCCTACGATAGAGACCAGTTTTTGTCTTAGTAGGAGTCTCCCGTCCCACAGCTAATTTTGTAGTTCTTTTTTGTTGCATATTTATTAAGTGTTATTGTATATTGTACAGTTCAATATTTGTATGTATCATTTTATCTGTATAATTTATATTGCATCTCAATGTAATTTATCTATGTTTTTTTACTGTCGGGACAAATAAAATTATCCTTATCCTTATGATCTTCCCCGCTGCCACATTTCGCTGACTGCGTCTCGTCAACGTAGCGCCACTTCCTCGTGGTTGTCTTTGCTCGGCCGACTCCGGTGAGTAGACGGTTGAGTGGTCGCCCGCAGAGCCACGGTTGTTCAGACCCAGCTTTTGCCCGTCTTCATGGGGGGGGGGTGTTGGGACGGACCACCCGCTGTGGCATGTTTCTGATGGAGTTCTTAACCCAGCCATGCCGTTTCATCTGTAACCACAGGTAACTGGTTTAAAACAACACGTATGTCAGGGGCGTAGCTATGTATACATTCCCCTGGAAGCACAAAGCTAAGATTTGGGTGTCCATTTGTTTAAGCACACTGTAATCATTTGCAACCAGGTGCATTTTCGAGTCTAAATAAAACTTATAAAAGTTTGCCCCTCCGACCATGGAGAAAACCATGACACCTACTCCCTGGCACGAGGTGGATATAAATGTTCAGTATATCATATATGTATAAAGATGACTGGTTTTAATATGCTAGGATTTTGTGGTCTATTAAGATTGTTTACATGCTTCAATGACCCGTTTACCAATAGCACAACTAATAATAACAGCTACTGAAGCATTATCGTAATATATGTACACGTACTACAACATCATTCAACGTCATTGGCACACGTGTAATATTATGACCATATGTACTAACACTCAATCATGATAATTACATTAATAGACAAACGCAAACCTTTTGCAATAATAACAGCCATTTAATCATAAGCCAATAATGTATGTGTAGGCAATGATAATGCTTATGCAATACATGTTTACGAGTGTATCGTATCTACATAAAGGGCTCAGTTACTACCATCTCCTTCATTAGGGCGGAATGTTAGCACTAACAGACTGAACGGGTAAGTGATGCGTTCTGCATCCAACGTCCTGTCCTTGTGGACTTGCGTAAGGGCCTTTCCCAACAAGCGCTCAGTTCTCGTCGTGGCATCTAAGTGACCGCACAGCTTAGTCAGTCGAGACAGACATCACAAACAGTAACACGACTGCTGTATACATGTTAGGGTACAGGACAGGATTGATTTCCTGTATCGTGTTCTCGAATGTGTTGCGTCTCTGAACGACAATCACCATTTCCCGTCTTGCGTTCCATTTAATAGCTGACGCAGATCACCTGGCATGTCGTCTTGGAACACCTTCTGGGAGCAGGTTGGATTTTTTAGATGTTTACAATATTTATGTGGAAGCACGTGCGTACGTACGTTCGGCTATCTACGCGCCTGGCTGCTGTAGTTTTCTGGGAAACATGGGTGGCTCAACTAACCTAGTGGCTCAACTAACACTGCCCTACGTAGATTAGCGCCAACCGCTAGAAACGCTGCAGTACGTCTGAATCTGAAACAATATTCTCTACATTTTGTTAGAGCCAAACGAGAAGCAATTGGGCATGTAGATTTGACGCGATAATATCAATTAACTTGGTCTTTCTGGATGCGTAGATGTTTGAACGCTTCTTGTTTGAAGTCTTTGATATTTGATATGTTAACAACGATTAATGGTAGTTTATTCCAGTTGCGTACCGTTTGTAGAGAAAAAGAGTACTTATGGCAGTTTTTTAATAAATGAGGCTGGTTGATATGCAAAATTGTGTAGGTTTCTGGAGTAGTGCTTAACTGGGTGTAAGAACTTTTCTGCTGGAATGGCAGTTTGCCCGTGGTGGATTCTGTGCAGCATAGGGAGTCAAGCCACCTTCCTCCTACTTTCTAAAATATCCCATTGGAGGGACTTCAGTATTGGTGTTACACTGCTTGTTCAGTTGTAGTCTTTTGCATACAAACCGGGCTGATCGTCTTTGGACTCTCTCGATTTGATCTTTAAGTTCCTGTGTGTAGGAGTTCCGTCCCAGACTGTCGATGAGTATTCAAGGTGTGGGTGAACAAGGGTTGGGTAGGCTGTTCATTTGATCTTTAAGTTCCTGTGTGTAGGAGTCTCGTCCCAGACTGTCGATGAGTATTCAAGGTGTGGGCGAACAAGGGTTTGGTAGGCTGTTGAACCTGTTGATTTGAGATCGTAGAGACATGAATAAAGGTTACGCCTAATAAATCCCAGGGCTCAATATGCTTTGGCCGTAATAATGTTGATATGATTCCCCCACTTGCTGTGTGATTTCTACATCTAAATATGAATGAGATGTTGTTTCTTGTAATGTTGAGCTGCCTAATGTGTATTTGAATTGTTTATTTTGAAGTATTAAATCTCATCTGCCATGTATCCTGCCTTAAGGACAGGGCGTTGAGATCTGACTGGGGTTGCTGAAAATCTGGTGAGCCTCTAATTGTTGTATACATGACACAATCGTCGGCAAAAAATTTGGCTGTGGAGTTGATGTTATTTGGCAAACCATTAAAATACATAAGAAAAAGTAAAGGACCGAGCACTGTTCCTTGGGGGCATCCCTGACTTGACGTGGATCCACACCGAATTCTCTCCATCTACCTCTCTCGATGGCTTCCTTGTCCTGGGAATCTGGGTGTTGCCTAGAATGGCAATATTGTTAAATGGTGTTAAATATGTGTGTTACAGCCCTGTGAATGTGTGTGTGCGTGAGTGCGTACGTATCACTCAATCAAGTACAAGTCGCATTACATATATATTACCATTCACTATTTCATACTCCATTCAATCATATATATTCCATTCACAATGGTTTGTCATATATGAATCCGGGGGATGTTTCCACTTTAGTGACTAAACGTGAAAAGCTTAATATACGAAGACATTCATTGTTGTGTACATTGTGTATGTGATGTATAAGTGTGTTAATCCAACTAATGTAATAACAATAAAGAATGACTCATAAGTTTCAAAATCCGTTGAAGGAAAAGCTGCAAAGTGCTCATGAAAAAAAAATAAAGTGCTTATGGAAAGCGGGAAACACCCTCTCCATTCCACAATTGTCGTTTTTAGCGTTTTTCGTCGTTTTTAACGTGTTATTTTTACAGCTCGCCATCTTGATGTGCCGTTCTTTTTCGCGGTCAACGCACGGGAGAGAAAATGTGAAATCGTATTTAACAAGATTTGACAATATTGCTATCCAAAGCAAAGGTCCAGATGGCAAGTAGACAATGAAGCCATTGGCTTATCGAGAGTCCAACAAGTTTAATCTTTGTGTAATCCGACCTATTTTTAAGCATATGCACGCTGCTAGCAGTTACACAATGTGTAGATAATTTGTTCCAATCTACACTGATCCTTTACTTATGCTACCTCATGTCCTCTAGTTCTGTTATCTTTCTTAAGTGAGAAAAAAATATTTCTATCAATATTTTCATACTCACTCAATATCATAAAAATGTCAATTTGATCTCCTCTTAACTGTCTTGACTCTAAGGTTATTAAACCACATTCTTTCAGTCTTTCTTCATAACTGAGGTCTCTCAGTTCTGGAATTATTTTAGTTGCTCTCCTCTGTATTCTTTGAAGCGTATCTATATCCTTCTTACGATATGGTCTCCAAGCTTGTATACAGTACTCTAAATGAGGACTAACTATTGCTTTATACAGAGGTATAATTAGCTTTTTTTCCTTGTATGTTATATTTTTCCTAATCAACCCAAACATTTGATTACCCTTTGAATACCACACTGCTCGATCAGAGAGCAGCAGGTACAAAGGAAGCTTGACATATACTGTTGACATCGAGTTAACTTGTGACCAGCGTTGCCTGAGGGTATGCCCCCGCTGAAGGTTACTGCACCTCCCGAAGCTCATGTGAACTGTGATGATTATACTATGGTTCTGATTAATATTATATCTAATAAATATTTAAAAATCTGTTAATTTGTTTCCGTTACTTTATTTCCTGTTTCTTTCTTTCCTAGTCAAAATTTTTATTTTTATTTTATGTTATATATCTCGTAATCAACCCAATAATTTGATTACCCTTTGCAGCTTCAAAACCACACTGCTCTGAGACTTTCATAGCAGCGCTTCTTTTTAACTCCTAAGCCCTTTTCTTTTTATAGTATTACCCAGAACATATATCCCATTTCATAGTTTACATCCAAGTTCCCTTGTCATGTAAATAGGCATTTACATTTTCCAAAATTGAACATCTGCCATTTCTCAAACCATTTCACTAATTTGTCTAGATCGTTTTGTTAATTTACTTTATCACCATTAGTGTTAATCCTTCTAAAAAAAATTGTGTCATCTGCAAATTTTAGTACGTTGCTTGTTATATTATCGTCCAAGTCATAGATATATTTTAAGATTAATAAAGGTCCTAATACTGATCCTTGTGGTACCCCACTCAAATCTTATTTCCAGTTTGAAACCTCACATCTACGACAAAATATTGTTTTCTGTCAGTCAGCCATTGTCCTATCCAGTCGATTATGCCATCCCCGATACCATGGGCTTTTAATTTAAGTAGTACTATTTGAGGTGGCACTTTGTCAAACGCTTTCTGAAAATCTAAGTATATAATGTCTGTGGGTGATCCCTCGTCTATCAAAACACATAACATATTTGTTAAGCATGACCTCGCTTTTAGGAATCCGTGTTAAGGTGAATTTAATAATGTATGCCTAACAAGGAAGTCCACTATATGGTATTTGATTAACGTTTCTAATAATTTAGAAATAACCGATGTTAAACTCACTGGTCTGTAATTCTCTGACTTATTTCTTGAACCCTTTTTAAATAATGGTATAATGTTTGCTTATTTCCGTTCTTCTTCTTCTTCTTCCATTTAAGCTCAGGACTCTATGTTAGCCACATATAAATGTGGCTAGAGTATTTTCGAGCCGTGATCACTATTGCGTGGGAGCGGGTAATGTAATGCCGGTTCGGGTCCGTTTTAGTCAGTATATGTCGCGTCTGCGTAGTTAGGCAATAATTTAGTGTATGAGCTATATGATATCTAATAATAAGGACTGTATAATTGTTCTATGTTGGCATGGTGAGAAGGCACTGTTCAACCGGAACCACTCCCTCTTTTAATGACAAGTTGAATATTCTTGCAAGTGGTATACTAATTTGTTGTACAGTATTAGTAGTTTGGAGGAATTCCATCCACTCCAGGTGATTTATTGTCCTTCATTACCTTTATTTCCTTAGCTACCATTTCTGGAGTTACAATTAACTGCCCTAAATAGTCCGATTTAGCCTCCTGAAATTTAGCGTCTGGAACTGGTAATAAACTAATATCCTCTCTGATAAAAACTGAACTGAAGTATCCATTTAGGTATTCCGCCATTAATAAACCTTGTAGTATTAAATGTCTAGCACTGTCTTCTAGTGTTTAATTTTTTTGACATGAGATCAAAGAAATAACATGTGCTTAGAATGGCCTCGTGTGCAACAAATATATCGATTTTTAAACCGGGACATTTAGTCCAAAAAGCGGGAATACGGGACCAATGGGAAAAACGGTATTTCCCACCTGAAAGCGGTAATGTGGATACCTATGGGTACATGGTATGCTATACAGGAATATCCGACTAAATGGGAAGTCATGTCATCACCTGCTACTACCCTCAGCCTCGAAGACATGAGTTTTAAGCGACTCATGACAACATGACATAAGACAACAGGCATTTGACAAGACGCTGCGACTCATTCAAGCCAGATGTTATTGACAAGGGATGTCAAAATATGTGGCGGTCTACCGTAAGCAGTGCTAAAAATGTGTTGTTTCGAAGGCGAAGACAATGAAGTTAACCACGAGTGCGTAGTTAGCCAAAAGACCACTCGAGGTTCTGGCTATCGAGTATACAGTATTAGAGCCTAGTAGCTCGGGCAGCGAGAATGCATTGGTTCTCACCGATGTTTTCAAAAATGACACACAGGTGTTTCCTACAATGGACCAGAAGGCCCGTACATTTGCCAAAGTGCTGATGAAAATCTGGTTTGTACAGTTCGGGTGCCTCAGCGTATCGACAGTGATCAAGGTCGCAACTTTGAGAGCACATTAGTTAATGACGTATGTGCACTCTACGGCATCACGAAACGTCGTACGACACAGTATCAACCCCAGGGGAATGTACAGGCAGAGCGGTTCAATCGCACGCATGCGTCCACTACTTACTTACCATATTACCTGATGTCTGGGAGGGACCCTAAACTCTCATTGGATCAACTACTAGCCGGACCTACAGCGGAGGCCAACTAGATTTGTGCATCAACGACGCCTAAGATATGTTTTTGGGATGGCCACAAAATGCAGCGAAAAGGAGGCACTGAAGAGGAAGACACGGAACAACAACTCTGTGAATGCGACAGAATACTGGGTGCCTAGTCTTCGCCGGGGATTTAAGGGTTCGGGGCGAACAAAGATGCAGGACTGATGGGAGGAATAGCCATATCAAGTGGCGGCCCGACCGGATCTTGAAGATAATGTGTATGTTGTTACACCTCTGCAGTCGGCGGTTCCGTTGAGGACGTTCCACTGGGATGCATTTCTGGACGCTCGAGAATTAGTGCCTGACATGGAAGCAGACCGTGAGCAGAAGAACCGTCATACACCTCGGATAGGTCTACGAGTTCTGCTCCGCCTGGCAATCAGGAGGAACGAGACTGGGAGGTTGGACTGATGAGGTTGCCAACGAATTGTGGACGATTATTCATTAGAAACTCGAGCCTTGAGAAAGTCGTCTCGGCGGAGTGCTGGACGTCATGCTAACCCCAATAGGTTTCCATGTGCGCACAGGAGTAAAAAAACCGTGGCCGCGGAGGGCCAAGTGAGTCAGGGAGTGCATGCCACTATCGCTCAGATGCTATTCAAACCTGTCGTAACAGAATTAAACATTTGGATGAGCAACTGGCAACTAGGGTCGGCCGAGCAAAGACAACTATATGACAGCGGCGCTACGTCGTCGAGACGCCATCAACACAATGCGACTGAGTGGAATACAGTGTTCCACCTTTTCAACATCAACACAATGCGACTGGGTGGAACTCCATACAGTGTTCCACCTCTTCTGCTGCCGACTATTGGACAATAGTACCAAGTGACGTGTAGTGAATGCAGGAAACCATTGCTTCTTACGCGCATGTCAAAAGGCTACTGGTGTATGAACAACACTGAAGATAATACCTTAACCTCAATATGGCTGGCTACCAGTTGCAATGTAAAAACAGTGTTAGTATAAGTACTACAGAGCCTAACTGCCAAGTTTCACTGTTCTGCCTATGACATGACCACCGACATAGACCTGTCGCCGACGGGCCAAGGTTTCGGTGCTTTCTGGTTTTCATAATAAAGCAGACTTTACAGGCTACTATCTGTTCACCACATTCTCAAAACTAATACAGTCCTCATTTTGTTAGTACTACGTTACTGCAAAAATAATAAGAAAATGTTTAGTTGTCCCATTTACATATAATATAATACAACAATAAAACATATTAACAAAACAAAAAATACACCACACTCTCTGAAACAATCATTTAATACTGGGAACAAATAAAGTAATGAATAAAGTAAAATTGTAATTACAAAGTGATATATGGGAAAGGAAATCCCTATTTAAGACCAAGTATTTGGTCGCCACACTATGTGGGTACGGGAAGTGAATCCATTACTCTAGCGGAAGAGCTTTGTATTCAATACAATATTAACCCTATCTACCATTTATCGTTTTGATTAGGAACTGTACAACCGAATTAAAAGTCTACATGTTTCCAGAGTCCGAAAATATTAACTTCACGGATTACCAACTACAATGTAGATGGACAATGTCAAACTTTGCTCGAACAATAAACGATTTATTTTTAAGCTGAGCATGATTAGTGTTTCAAAGTCTATGCATACTTTACTTCACGCGTTACATAATGTAGCACACAATGCAACCCAGAATGTACACTAGACATCAATTCAACAGTAAATTTGCATAACAAAATATGATGAGTCTGTGTACCAATGAGTAGTCTGCCTTGTCAATTGTCTCTGACACGTGAAATTGCAACCAATCGGTGAAACTGAACTGGCGCACAAAATACGTCTTATGTGTAAGATTGAACTGTTCTGTGATAATAAATACAACCACAGTTACTAATATCTGGCACTGATCATTTTGACGGGAGTATGTCGGCCGTCTGTCACATATCAACATCTTGCTAATTCACTTCAGCATATTCTGCATTATCACCACACATCACGGGCGTCTGCAAGAAAATACAGATATTTCATTTGGAAGATTAAAACAATATCAACAGGTGCATGTGCATGCAAGTACGTGCACACGCGCGCAAGCAACACCTGTCCTTCAAACAATGTTGTAATAAAATATGATGTCCTGCTAATAAGATCAGACCCACGCGCTAATAATAATTTAGTTTCGATTAATCTAAAATTTTCCATTTTAAGATCTACATTTAGTCAAACCTTAAATTCATTTGAAGACACTAAAACATGATTGTTTCACAATCTATTATTTTCCCTTTATAAATCAAAATTACTTTATCACATATTACTGGGTGACGATAACCAATTTATTGTCAAGCTATCGCGTTCACGTTCCACTGGTGGCTAGATTTTTCTATGTTAGAACACGTGAACATACATAATGTTGGTACTTATTTTGACAAGTAAGTGTTGCTTGGGCAACTGAAAGTAGGCGTGCTATGTAGAATACATACGTTGACATAGGTGTGCTTTGGTTGACTAATGGTGTCGACGTTTTCGTATGCTGTTCCTGGCACGGGTTGTTGTGTTGCTTCTGGTTCATCAAGGCTGGCGTAAGTTCCTTCCAGAAGGTGAGTAAACAATTGTCACAGCAGAATGGTTGTTTAAGTACGTGTAAATAAATAAAACAATATGTTTTTATAAGTTTTAGTATTAGCTTGTTGATACCTATGGACACAGTCTACGCACACCGCCATCGTCCCTTCTCCCTGTCCCGTGTTATTGCATTATTTTCTTGTGAATGTTGGTCGTGGATGGATAAACGCGAATTTACATTACTGACATCACATGCAAACAACTGCCTTGTGATATGTTATTGGTTTTTAGGAGCGGTCGCACCAGTCCTCAAAGTCCCCAAAAATGGGTTGTGGTTTGGTCGTCACCACGTTTCGCGGGACAAACTAATGCTTTTTGATTTGTAATACGCGCGTTATCCTCTGTCCCACTCCATGTGTGGTGGTCTGAACCAATACTAAACACTATACGGTTTTTGGGACTTTGAGAACTTATGCGACGAATTGCAAACAACATATGTAACTTTGATTAAAATTATTAAGTGGGACATATAAATAGTGACCTAGATATTAACACTGACTTGGCTATACAAATTGTTTTAAAACTGTTTTTATACTTGTTTACATGTAAACAAATGTTATATCTATGTTGAAATGTTTACGTTTGGAATTTTTATTTACTTTACCAAAAAAAAACGGAGAATATGTAAATCATTATTGACCTACCTCGGAGGTTTGAAGAATCTTCTGCTGCACGATCTCTGAGAGTTTGATATTGTTTGGTGTCGTCAATGACTTCTGCAGATGATCTGATGTCGTCGGACATCTCAATAGGAGTTTGCCGTTTTATAGCATCTCTACCAAATAACAGATAACGGTGGAATTAAACAGTTTTCAATAACATAAATGTGAAGAATTAATCTTCACATTTAATACATTATGTAGATGGTAATAAACGAGTTGTCCAATATCCACCTGTAAATAATTATTTTGTCCATTAAAAACTCTAAGTGTGAAAGGAAAACTTTGCTCATAAAATAATAATAATAATACAAGAGTAGCATTATCACACGACACAACACATGTGTATATGGCATGCATTAAATACGTGTTTCACTAACCACAACTGAGTTTCTGCACTTAAAACATAGTACATTGTTATGGTTTAATTGTGTGTTTGACGAAATTAAAGCAGATGCTGAATCGACGTTTAAAATATAGGATACCTGGCACGAGCAACACCCTCTGAAACTGCAAAACATTTGCGTAATGCTAGCTTAGGCCATATAGACACATTTAAAGTCGAACATAGCCAATGCCCAAGCAGTATCCGCCTTCAATGCAGGTTTACATTGCCACAATTTTTCTCTAAAATGTCCCCCGGTTTAAAATCGACCACAGTGTGTTTGCTTAATCAAAATAAGGAATATGTTAACTGCAATTTACCAACCGATTACTTCGTGTGACTATGTGAAAATGCATTAGTAGTTTAATGTATTTACTGATGTGTTTGTTTAGTTTAGATCTGACACTATAACAAATAAAACATATTATTATTAATGTTAATAATATCATTACAATGTATATCGTATCTATTTAAGTAGGTATGGTAATAAATATTGTGTGTGACTTTAAAGAACAAAACATAGCAATTCGTCATGCTCGAAGACATTGTACCTTTACAGTTTGATTGTTGTCTTTTTCTCCAAATGACACCAAACACCAGCAGTCCAAGCACGAAGACAAGGAGCAGACTGCCAACAACGGCTGCAATCACTGTCACTGTACTGCAGCTGCGTTCTACAATAGTTATACACAAACATGCATAATACAAGCACAGGAAATAAATGTACAATACACAAATTGAAATGACTTTGATTATTCATAATTCTCCGACACGGAAATAGCCAAAACGAGAAAACATTTATATTTTGCTATTCCCCCAGACATTAATAGGTAAGATGACAACCAAAGTAGACTGACGATAATAATATGAAATTAGTCAATATAATCAGTACGAATGTAATAATAAACGCATTGCTTATGTGACTAAAATGCTTACACTGTTAATATGTTTATACACATAGTTGACATAATATACACCACAAGGCATGTTTTACCACCAATAATACAGTTGTTGTCTCGTACCAATGTCATGTGTACCTTATTGGTATGGATGGCAATGATGTTAAATATTGTTATCAAGTAAGTGCACTAACTTGACATATGGGCGTGGTACCTTTGTTCTCTGCTGTAGCTGTAGCTTCCAATATTTGTGATGTTTTGGATGGAAACGTCAGCTGACCTTCGTACACTTTTAACCAAACCTTGTAAGTTGTCTCGGTATCAAACTGGCCAGAGACGACTGCCGACTGTTGTTTGACATCCACACTGCCCTCTGGTGGGTAACGACCCTCTTCGCCACCATCTCGTTGGTAGTGAACGACAACTAACACGACTGTAGACGTGGATGGCTTACGTCGGGAACTATGTCTAATATTCGACCATGAGACAGTTATATGCTCTGCCTGAACGTCAACAGCTTCTAAGTTAACTTGTGGTGATGCTGTCAAAACAGACGAAGTTTAAGCGCCCATAGTATTATATTGAATACAAAGATATGTTTTATTCTTATTTAACACAAATAATACATATACCCAGGGCATTAATCCAATTAATTAAATTCATTTAATAATACCTATTTTCGTAGAATCCAAATTATTAGTAGCCACACATTTGACCAAATCTCAACTTACCATAACTACGTATAATGCAAATGACACGATGCAATAATACAATTTATCTGCATAACATCAAAATCCTTGATAGACCGCGCTAAGAAGCCGGTAAAAATAATTGTTGGGTGTTATCAATAATCTATGTTCGGTTCCGAGTCACCAACATATTGATGTCACTTGTGATAAAACACAATGTGCATATCTTTGGACTACTGCTGTGTCTTATAGTAAAACTGACGTACTGTTCAGTGTGTTACAAGTAGGAAACATGTTCTACCTGTTGTCCAGCCTGACACTGTAGTGACACCACTTCTAATGACATCCGTGTTGTTGCTGCGTGCATATAACGAGAACTTGTACAACGTCTCTGGCTCCAGCCCGGCAATGGTCACTTGCTGCTGTTTGCTATCATCAGCTGTGATTGTCTTTACGTGAAACAAATTCAGTTTAGTATCTGCCATGTACTGTATGGTGAATACCTGTGGAGGGTGACTGCCACTAAGTCCGGGTTGCCATTGGAGGGTGAGTGCGACTGAAGTGGAGTTGTTGAGTACGATGAAATGTGTGGGTGTTTCTGGTGGCTCTACAAGAAAACAACGGCGGCATCACCAACATATCATAATGGGGAGTAAACGCTGCACATCCTCACATATTGCAACAACATGGTACATACGGGAACATGCCAAAGTAACAACATATACCAACAAGACAAATTGCATAACATTGTATGATATGCAAATCTCTGATAACGTTTGAGTAACATTTCTTTATGGATTTTATCATTCTTTTATCATTCCTTATGGAAAAACATGCAGTGCATTAAATTATTTACCTGCGTAACATAAATGTACAATTCAACAACGTTTGTCAATACTATTTACTAAAAAGTAGTTTAATTTAATAAAACTCGTTTTCCCCAATCACACAATCATCGTTTTCCACAGTCGTTCACCTTACACTGTCACAGTCGCTCACCTTGCACTGTCTCGTAGTCACTCATCTTGTATTGTCACACACTCACTCCCCTTGCACTGTCACTGTGGCCCAATCTGATGAGTCACTCTGTCCAATCCAGTTGCCAGCCACACAGTTGAACTTGTCAGATTCGCCCACTGTCGAAGGTGTCAGAATTAGGAAGCCTGTTGTGTTCTTGGTGAAGTCACTGTTCTCCTTGCGCCAATTGAACCAAGAAGCTGCTGGGTTGCCAGGTTCCGATGGGGCACGACACGTTAATAAGACACTTCTACCTACAGCGACAGCCAAGTCTTCCGACTCCATTTTAGCTTGTCCATACGGCCTATCTGAAATTACCAGATCAGTTATAATTTTAGAATGTCTTCATTGATGATAACCCAGGTTCTATTTGCTAGTAGTGTGAGAGAGAATGGGCTATCCGTCAACTGCAGGTATATATTTCTGTGTCACACCTTGCATAGAGAAAAGTGGCATGTGTTTGATTTTAATCAGCACAATTTCTTGCTAAAATAAAAACTGCTTGGCTCCAGTATATTGACCTTCCACATACGATGAAGGACTCGAAGGTGCACGAAATGTAACACTACAGTTAACACTAATTATATACAATACCATAATGCATTTACCTGTGCACAGTAAAATACAAAAATGTGTTAAGATGAAAATAAACTGTATAACTACTAGTTAATATACCTATCACCATGCAAATAGAGCGCAAGTTTAATGGGACCACAAACCCACCTAGTTTTATCAATGCTGTTTCAATGTTTTCCTCTGGCCTAGAAACCATACACATTAAACCTACTACTGCATGAAATGTACATAATTTCACACATAAACTACCTACACCAAACTTGCAGTTTGACCGTACTGCTGCCTTGTCCCACGGCATTGCTCAGTTGACACGTGTACTCTCCTCCATCTGTCCTAGCGGTTCGCTTAATGGTCAATGATGGATTCTGGACTATCCCACCAATATACTTCATGTCAGTGGTAACTCTGATGAATTCTGGACCTTTCTTCCATTTTACTCTGGTCACTGCTGGTCTTGCTCCTTGTGACCGACACGTAATGGTCACTGACTGGCCTTCTACCACTGGAGCTGGTGTCACGACCGACACAATTGGGTTATCTACAAAACATACATCCGGTGGAAACAGTGACTAAACTATAAACCTAAAACGATGCATGTACAAGCAATGCCTTCAGGTCAATAATCAGCTAAACTTAGAACTGTTTTTATGTTGCAAGGTATAAAGAACATATGTTATTGTGGCTCATTGTGGTCGATTAATACTGTGCAATAGTCACATACAGACTGTAACTCGTCAAGATGGCAGCCAGGAGATAGACGCGTTTTTGGTACGTCCCGAGCCTTGAGATATTTCTCTTGGTTAGGAAATTGATGAGTCGGCATGCTGCACACTAGAAGGTGACTATACGTTTAGGTAAGGAGTGGGTGTGTGAATTTTGGGAAAGTGTTTGCTGGACGTGGGCTTTTAGAATGTTATACTGCTTCATGAAGCCTGAAACCTGGGTACGTTACGCATCGGTGACTTTGTGTGCATGAGACAGAGTGTGTTGTACAACAGCGCTCTTTATATACTTGCTCCTTCTTTGTAATACTTTGATTATTCAGCATGCGATTATGCAGTTATAACTCCTTTCTCCTATGTTAATGAGTATATATTAATACTAAAAAGAGTGCGTTGGTTTTGTTTGGCTATGGCTAATATGTCAGCTGCATCTGGATTCTAGTCCTAGGGCTTGGCTATGTTAATACTAATGATAGTTGCTCAATTTAGCAGGCCTAGGAGTCACAATTTGGCCATCAGAGTCGGCCCTGGTCAAGATTTCTAATTAAATAAGTCTTGATCCCAGAATTGTGACTTCTTTCCTTGCAGCTGCACTTAGCATTAACAACATCATATTCTACCTTTCGATTTTTTTTGTTTTCATTATCACTGAGCGCATAATAAGTATTTCCTCTTAATTGTTCTACACATTAATTACTGCATCATGGATTGGGGTTTTCAATAAAATAGAATAATGAAACTTCAAAAGAAATCTTTGAGTATGTTTACTTTAAGTAATTATAATTCCCACACCGAGTTATTCCATAATAAAATTAGCATGCTAAAGTAGATGACATTCTTAAATCACAACATTAAAAATGTTATTACAGATATTTACATAAAGATTTACTAGTTTATTTACAAAACTGGATGATAATCTTCAACTATGACATACATGCTACACGAATCAAGAAAGAAATATATACTTTGAAAATTAACATGCATTTGTAAAGAAATGTCTTCGGCATAATTTACCATTTTTACTTAATAATATTCCCACTATAGTTAAAGAAAAGTATGTTAAATTTTATATTTTTTAAACAAAATTATAAAAATGCATGCATAAGGCAAACTTGCTATATATGTATGCAACATTAAACAAGACAACGACCTGCAAACCTTATACTAATACATGCCTTAACTATAAACACATATAATCAAGCGAAAATATTCATACACGAACACGCCACACACACACACACACACACACACGCACACGCACACGCACACGCACACGCACACGCACACGCACACGCACACGCACACGCACAAACACACACACACACACACACACACACACACACACACACACACACACACACACATACAGACTTCGTACGTGCATACACATTCATATATTTGTTTAGTTATCTTAATATATATCATGTTTAGTCACAACCGTAAACACTTGTATTATGTAAAATTATAATTCAACATGGATGTATAATGTGAAATGTCTGATGGGTAAAACAACGATTCTTCTTCTACTTGAGGTAATGTCTAGCTTCCTGGTATTAATTTACCAAATATGCGTGCGTGCGTGCGTGCGTGCGTGCGTGCGTGCGTGCGTGCGTGCGTGTTGAAGAAAGCCAGTTGAAACTTACAGTTTATTTGAAGATGAAGTGATTCACCGAACTCTCCCATCCCAGCAGAATTCTCTGCAGCACAAGTGTAGCTTACGTCGTCCTTAGTATGGTCAAGTGAACTAATTGTCAAGTCTGTGCCACTGATGTTGTTTCGACCAGAAGAAGTGACCTCTTGCCCTCCTTTCTTCCATGTCACCTTCTTGATGTCGTCTCTAGGTCTGCCATCTGTGATGCCACATGTCAGTGTCACAGAGCCTCCATCAGTTGGATTCCCAGAAGTCTTTCGTGTTACTTTGGTACTGGGTGGATCTGAAACAGTGACACAGTGTGGTCAACACTTGTTCTTTCTCACTGCTCCCTTTAAGGGTGAGGCTAGTTCACATATTGCTGCATTGCCCCAGCTATTTTACTTCTCCTGCCATCAGCTTTATCCCTCCACCTGTCATCTGCCTTTCGTACATCCCTCTTTACACAGTCCTCCCATCTCATTTACTGTCTACTCCTTTGTTTGTGTCCTGGTTGTTTCATCGTCTGTATAGTCAACATGCAGAATGAATAAATGTTTAGTTTTATAATGGTACACATATCTTATAGTTTGTATCATAAAATTATGTTATACATTATACATTATATATATTTTAACATCATGACCTCCCATCTTATTTTAATGAACCATAATTAATATATATATATATATATATATATTATATTGTTATCTCTTTATGAATATCAACCTTGCAGTTCAACATGGAATATAAACATGATATTCGCCCGGATACATTCAAACTAAATAGAAAATAGTCAAGTTATATTAAACGTCTGGTACATTAAACACACCTGGGCTTTCAAGTATGATTCACTTACACAAAACACTGACAATCTTGCTGCTTGAGCCCCAAATATCAGCTTTGACTCCAGGTCGAGTGACAATACAATACAAACGAGTGTTGTGGTCATTGCGACTGAAAGACACTTTGTAGATGGATTGAAGTTTAAATGTTTTTCCATCTGAGTTTTTCTGACTCGTTGTAGTTCCTGTCTGCGGTATATCATCATCACCCTTTCTCCAGTAGATGTCTGCCTTGGGTTTCACTTGACTTACATCACACGTGACCTCCACCTCAACGTTCTGTCTCACTGACTGATCAATGCCAGTTATGGTCACCCCTTGTGGCTTCAATGAAACAATCATACAGGTTTTAAACATATTCACACTGTCTGCAACTATACAGTTGGCACCTAATTTATTATTTTATCATCTTATGTCCGAATGAAACTTTCACATCCTTATATTGTTTGTGTATGTACATGCGTGTGCGCCTGCATGCTTGTGCGTGTTTGTAACCCTCCCAACAGCTGCTGACCAGTGGAAATAAAACAAAATCGCACTGAAAACAAGACATTTGCGTTTAGTAATGGGTAGGGCCTACTAAATGCGTGCGTGTGTGTGTGTGTGCGTGCGTGCGTGCTTGTGGCTGTGTATCTATGTGTATGTTATAAGCATCACGAAGGGAATGATATTCTGTTAAACAAGTTATTCTTCCATTTAATCCTTGGCCACATCAACTAATCAAGTCACTTTCTAAAAAAGGATATGCAAGTCTGGTAATGCTTTGTTAAGAAATATATATTGCGTAATTGCAAATGCATATATTTAAATATCGTAAATACACTGGTCAGATTGCATGGTAAATGCAGTTTCCAAATAACTACCAATGGTAGAGCTATTTAAGAAGTAATTGTTCACAATGTTCAACTTCAAATACATATTCCTACAGTATTATAAATTAACGGATAGCTCCCATTCGTCAAATGTGGGCAATTTGGTATTTTCTTACCATGCAGCATTATTACCAAATACTTACAATTT
This sequence comes from Lamellibrachia columna, assembly GCA_963662155.1. Taxonomy (NCBI): domain Eukaryota; kingdom Metazoa; phylum Annelida; class Polychaeta; order Sabellida; family Siboglinidae; genus Lamellibrachia; species Lamellibrachia columna. The sequence continues at coordinate 16,541,167 of OY759272.1, read as the reverse complement.
ACCGTCATTTTCTTTGAGTCTTCCCCAGCTCCAGCAATACAAATGTAAGTGCCTTCATCTGTCAGATTAGTTCTACTGATGTGGAGTCGATGCACATCTCCAACCCACTGACCCACTGCCCTGTTTTCTAAATCATGGTACGCCTTGGTAGCAGTGGGATCCCCACTAGCATATAAATATACGGCGTCAGCTTCAGCTTTTGTATTCTTATACCAGAACAGTACTGGAGTGTTTGCTTTGCCGACACTAGGTGTACAGGTCAGCGTGGCTCTTTCTCCTTCCCACACGTCAGCTGGCACCGTCACCGTCACTTTATCGTCCTCTCCAACAACATACACTGAAACAGAAACAACACCACTTTACTTCGAATTAAACATATACAACTTTATTTATTATTATTATTTAATTTTTAATAAACGTACCTTTTTGTTGAGACAGTGACCACCATCCTACAATGAACTTGGCCTATAAAATTAGGTCAGTCCAACGAACTTCACGTTTGAACAACTTCCACAAAAGTTTATTACCAAATGTTCCTATGTGGACGTTTGATGCCTATTAATTAACTCAGAACAATATCAGTTTGTAGTTACATACAATTGTTAGCAATGCTATGTTTGTTTCTTTCAAAACTTGACTGGATAGTGCTAGGAGTCATAATCTCTCGCAATGGCTGATTTTTTTTTCGTACAATGCTGAGAAACTCAGCTACTCTTACTATAATCCAGCAAGAGTATGCATGTTATGTCACTCCTCCTATACGCTTTGCATATCGGGCGCCAAACTTTCAAGGGTTCAACTACGGTCCCACAGTCGGGTCGTCTCAGTTTAATTTTGTTCACAATTCACACGGCTATTACCCTTCCTATGAATAAATGAATTACCCTTCGTAGTTATTACATACAAATGTCCCCAACACTCTGTGAACAATTACGCATTTTTTACGATGTCCCACTTACGTAACACAAGGACAAGGCGTTACTAAACGTTACTGAGCTGTCAGTATTACGTCGTAATTTCGAGAGTTGGATTCCATGAAGCCATCAATATATTGACTATTGAAGTACCAAGGCATAGATATTCCTGTGATAATGTTGTGAATCCTAAGATTGTGTTGGTATTTTTTTTATCATAACTGTCACTTACAAACAACAAGTTATCCCGTCCGGCGAGTGAGTATTTGTGTTAGTGGCAACAGTAATGTATAATAGAACGTATAAGTTTATAACCGTTTCCTGTAATGGATGAGATTTGTTCAAAAGCAACAGAAACATATTCTAAAGCAACATATCATAGCCGATTAATGGGTTATTACCTATATCAATGCAAACGTACAAAAAGATCAAGTCTGTTTTCATCTTATTTCAGCTGTTAGTATGTTACCGTATGCCTGGCAACAGCCAGTGAGCAGTAAGCATTGTACAACTATTTCATTAACCTGTTTCTGCAGTAACTTATCTGCTTATGCCTACCTTAAACGTTGTGACATAATAAACACTAACTAGTAAACATTGTCGCTTTTGACTACAAGAGCACATGAAAGGAGTTTTCTTCACGCAGTTTCCCGTGTAGCAAAGAAACCAGGATAACCTATTTAAACTCGTTTATCCTCCATAGATCCTCAGCACATCGATCCAACTGTTTACGACTAGAATTGATAAACTGACTAGAAACTGTTTAACCCTTTTATTTTTTGGGCACTGCTTGTGTGGGCTTTACGAGGATTTTAGCGCACTAGAAGCTTTCTGTTGTATTGTATTGTTTAATAATTTAATGACGGATTAGGATATGTAAAAAAATGTGAGTCCAGGACAAAAGCACATTAGGACACCAGCCACCTAGAAATATGTTCATCTGTTTAACTAAAATCTGGACTTTACCCCTTCATATCCATAACATGGATACTAATCAAATCTTAGGCTTGTGAATATTACTTTTGGGTTATGGTTGAGTTTTAAATAATGGATAAATATGTACATGATACATTGCATTGGGGAAGAATGACTGCAACATTTATTAATTGCTGTTGGTGGAGGTAAGTGGAATGAATATCATCAGGTTTGCCAATTGGCAATTAACTTGAAACAAGTTCAAATATCATGATTGATTGTCTGATCCTAGAGATTTGGAACAACTTGAATTGATTATACCTTTGAAAATAGCAGGCTATACTAATTACTTAGTTGTTTGGCGAAAGTAAGACACTGAATATTTTTAAATGTGGATAAAATAGCCCATTGTGTCAGATATTTCATTTGGTCATGGGTTAAAGCATGATATTCACCTCGTTGCAAAAATTACATAGATAAACTAAATTTGCGGCATCATAATTCACAAATATGCATGGTTCTTTGATATTGGCATAATACACCCGCCCCATAAGCAGTAGGAACAAGATTACAACACTTCTGAACATGAGTTTTTTCTCAAATGTCCATAAGGGCATTTTCACTGTAATGAGGGAACCAGTGTCTCAGGAGAGTCAAATATTGTTTTTATCCTATTCCAATGAGGAGTATTATATCCACGGTTAAGAATTCCATTAACTTTTGGGCAGGGGTGGTAGCAGTATTATATTACTCCTGGCAGATAGACCTGTTGGAACGTGGATTTGTCAGTTTATCCCATGCAAAGTTTGGATGTGCGCTTAATCATAATTCTGTGCTTTGTCCCACTTCCTGTCTTGATGTGACATGTTACTGGGAAGTAGGCATGCCCCACACCCGCAGTAAATTATCTGCTTATGCCTACCTTAAACGTTGTGACATAATAAACACTAATAAACTAATAAACATTGTCGCTTTTGTCTACAAGAGACAATGAAAGGAGTTTTCTTCACGCAGTTTCCCATGTAGCAAAGAAACAAGGATAACCTATTTAAACTCGTTTATCCTCCATAGATCCTCAGCATATCGATCCAACTGTTTACGACTGGAATTGTTAAACTGACTAGAAACTGTTTAACCCTTTTGTTTATGGGGCACTGCTGATGTGGGTTTTTACGAGGATTTTAGCGCACTAGATGCTTTCTGTTGTATTGTGTTGTATTGTTTAATAATTTAATGACGGATTGGGATATATAAAAAATGTGAGTCCACGACAAAAGCATATTAGGACAATTGCCGCGTTGACATATGTTCATCTGTTTAACTAAAATCTGGACATTTACCCCTTCATATCCATAACATAGATACTAATGAACTCTTAGGCTTGTGAATATTACTTTTGGGTTACGGTTGAGTTTTAAATAATGGGTAAATATGTACATGATACATTGCATTGGGGAAGAATAACTGCAACATTTATTAATTGCAGTTGGTGGAGGTAAGTGGAATGAATGTCATCAGGTTTGCCAATTGGCAATTAACTTGAAACAAGTTCAAAAATCATGATTGATTGTCTGATCCTAGAGATATAGAACGACTTGAATTGATTGTACCTTTGAAATGAGCAGGTTATACTAATTACTTAGTTGTTTGGCGTAAGTAAGACACTGAATATTTTTTAAATGTGGATAAAATAGCCCATAATGTCAGATATTTCATTTGGTCATGGGTTAAAGCATGGTGTTCAATTCGTTGCAAAAATGACATAGATAAACTAAATTTGTGGCATCATAATTCACAACTATTATTGTATATTGGCATACTCCACCCTATTCTATTCCAATGTGGAGTATTATATCCACGGTTAAGAATTCCATTAACTTTTGGGCAGGGGTGGTAGCAGTATTATAGTACTCCTGGCAGATAGACCTGTTGGAAAGTGGATTTGTCAGTTTATCCCATGCAAAGTTTGGATGTGCGCTTAATTATAATTCTGTGCTTAGTCCCACTTCCTGTCTTGATGTGACATGTTACTGGGAAGTAGACGTGCCCAAACTTCAAAGAGCATTCCCACGAAATGTTCATCATTACCCGTCCGACCAGCGGCGACGG
>OY759272.1:16514729-16534729 GCA_963662155.1 Lamellibrachia columna | reverse complement strand
TTGAGTTTGTGTCCTTAGCGATGGAGGATTGGTCAGCCACTGTAGCCAGGTAATGCAAATGTGTATGAGTGTGTGGTTAATATAAGAGACACATTGGCCACAGCGCACCAACTGCCACAGACCAGCAAGGCTGCGTTACTCATTGAAAATTTAAGTGGACGGGCTCGTCAAGAAATTCTTGGGCATGGCGCAGCTACGTCATCGAATACAGATGTCATATTCCAGGTACTTCTCTCAGTCTTTGGGGATGGCAATCTGCTACCCCAATTGCAGAAGCGCTTCATTTTGTATCTGCAATGAGAGAAAAAGCCTGGTCACCTGTTCGCTCTCTCTGTTGGAGCTGTTTGATCGCATGGTCCAGTGGGATCCATACTTCGAGACCGGACGCGACAAGGCTCTGAAAGGAAGATTGGCCGAGGCATTGAGGAACGAAAGACTTCGCAGGGAACTCCGTCGTCTCAACATGGAGTTACAGGAGCTATGTTACCTAGACGTGCGAGACAGTGGGGAGTGGAGCGCGTCCTCAGCGCATGATGCTTCCCAGTTTAAGGTCAAAGCTGATGAAGGCACCGACGAGGCTAGCATCAAACGGCAAGAGGAACAATTGCGGGAGTTGCAAGAGCAACTTAAGTGCTCGATGGCAACCAGGAGGATTGATACTGGACCACGCTGTCAGTTTGATGGACCTTGCATATGTTGGCTGTATCAGTGCCTCGACCACATGAAAGCAAACTGCCGACATCGGCCGTCTGGGTGGCTGCTTGGACGCAGATGTGACCATGTTTGACAACACCTTCAAATATATGAGTTTCTTGGATGTGGAAAACCCAACGAATACAGAAATAGAAAGGAGGAAACTATATGTCCCTGGTGTAATTGGTGCTAATATGTTGCGATATATAAAGAATACCGTGCAAGCCGCCCCGTCTCTCCATCTTTCATCCTCCCCGATCTTCTCATATCCTTCCTCACGCAGTCCTCCCATCTCAGCTGTGGCCTTCCCCTTTTCCTGCGTCCTTGATGTTTTTCCACCTTTGCTCTCTTTGCTAGTTTGGCTGCATCCATCCTTACCAAGTGGCCTGCCCATCTCATCCTGCTTCTCACCAATCTTCCTGTTAGGCTGCATTGCATCCCAATCTCTTTCCTCAGGTTGTTCATCCTTCTTCTGTCCACCCTCTTTGTTCTTGTTATAAGACGAACCCACTTGTTCTCAAAAACTTGCAGCTTCTGGACTTTTTCTTTCAGTTTTCAGCTCAGGACTTTCCCTTTCAGCTTTTTCGAAATGTTTCTGTCCAACATGACTCCCTCTACCTTTCTCCAAGCATTCGCTCCTGCTTGTATCCGACGTCGCACTTCTACCTGTGAATATCCATCCTCCGTAACCATTCCTCCGAGGTACACAAAGTCATCCACGTGCTTGATCTCCTTACCATCAACCCATATCACTTTTGTCTTCTCCAGGCTCATTCTCAGTCCGTGTTTTTTTAACACCCCCTTCCATTCCTCCAATACTTCATGTATTTCTTATTTGCCCTCTGCTATTATGGCCAGATCGTCTGCATACATCATCTTCCTGAGAACAACGATCTCTGCTTCCGAACTTTCACACTAGAAAAAACAATGAACCAATATTCACATAATGTGTTAAGTAATAACTAAGTAATAATAACATGTTAAGAAGATCCACGTAAAAAGTGATGGGTGGGAAGGTGGGTCGGGCGGGGCGGGGTGTGTCACGCTGTGGGTGTGGGGTCATCAATTCACAACTACCATGTTTTACCCTATTGTTATGTATGCAACATTTGCTTAAGTTTTAGTTACATCTCTGATATATTTGGAGTAAGGGAAGAAAGAAGAACGGAAGACAAAGAAAATTAATGGTGATGACGAAGTTGCCTATCAACAACGCGAAAATAAATGTTTTATATGCATTCATGTCACGCAGTTCCCCAGCCTGTCGACGAGGTAACGGTCACGGTTAATGTCAATACAGAGAAGTCGTGTTTTGTCTTTCTGACAATTATTTGGTTGTTCCTTCCAACGTGATTCATGAATTAATTGGTTGTCCAGGGACCCGGGTCCAGATCTCACCTTAACTGGCGACAAAGAGTAGGCAGGTGGCTATGATACCCCTGCCCTTGAGCAGATAATACGGTCTCTCGCCAACGTACACGATCGATCTTCTGTAATATTTCTTTTATTAAGTAGACGTACAATTAGGAAATGATGTTGATGGACAGGGATACAATTGTGAAATGAGGTAAACATACAGGGATATAATTAGGAATTGACGTAGAAGATGAAGGGCACCATTAGGAAATAAAATTGAAGAACAGTTACACGACTAGCAGATGATGACAAATAAAACAGAGAAAACTGTATTAATTGAAAGAGATTTAATGGAGGCGACGCAAGGGGGTCGGACGTTGAATACAGGAGAGCTCGGGGGAAGACAAGAGACGGCGGTAGGTGGAAATAATTGAGGAAATAACCAAGAAAAGGGTAGATATATATGAAGTTGTAAGTAGGAAACCAGTGTTATTGTAATATAACGGTACGACGACACGATATATATATATACATATAATCAAAGTAAGTTTAATATACAGGGCAACAGCCAACACCACATACATGTTTTACAAAACAACGGCCTTCTCTTTCTCTCCTTGATCCCCGTCACCGTTCTCCTACGGGGCTGGGGGGTCAATGCCACAGTAGGACAGATATATACTCAAGCAAAATAAAAGTACCGAACAGGCAGATGCGTTTATATGTGCAATATTGCATTGTAATAATGTGATATACATTTTAATTAGAAAAGGACAATTTAAGCAAATTTACGAGCAATTAATTAATAGTATCCAGTAACATGCACCGAATTGACGAAGTATGCATAACTGCTCGTGTACATTGGGTTGAGGCCGGGGGACCACGTACCAAGGCGTTGAATCTGGATCTGTGACCATGTCCGTCATCCGAGGACGTCCGCGGGTTTCGAACGAACCCATCTTTAGGGAGAATTTCTTTGAATGTAAAACTAATTCCGAAATCATAAAAAAAAATCCCCGGCTAGGATTTTTCTGAAAATCGGGACATGCAAAGGGATTTGTCTCCATGGCGAATGATAAAATGACTCGAACTATATATATATATATATATATATATATATATATATATATATATATATATATATATATATTTATATTATGTGTAGCAATAACTGGTTTTAATATGCTGGAATTTTGTAGTTTATTAACGTTGTTTGTTTTCTTCAACGAGCCGATTACTATGTAATAGCACAATTAATATTAACAGCTAGTGAAGCATTACCGCAACGTATGTACAGCAACATCATTCAACGTCATTGTAACACGTGTAATATGATGACCATATGTACTAACAATCGATCATGATAATTATATTAATAGACAAACCCAAACCCTTTGCAATACTAACAGCCGTTTTATTGTGCTTTCATACTTACTATTAGCACAATCGGGGTGAGACTGTGGACTGTGACGGTGTTTCCTTCAGTAGAGGTGTGCGGTCGTCGGTCCAGTATTCAGTCTGTCCGTGTGTCTGCGTCAGTGGGGTGTATTTAGGGTGGATTATTTTTGGTGTGGCTATTATGCGGATGGCGACTATTGTGCGGGTTAACCGTGAATGCGGACTATTTACATATGTGTTCCGCACTACAGTTTAATAATAAGCCAAGAAGACAATGTCATGTGTAGGCAATGCTAACGAGTGTATCATGTCTACATGAAGGGTTCAGTCACTCCCATCTCCTTCATATATGGGCGGAATGTTACCGCTAAAATTTTCTGGAGTGGTGCTTAACTGGGTGTAACAACTTTTCTGCTGGAATGGCAGCTGGCCGTGATAGATTATATGCAGCATAGAGAGTCAAACCGCCTTCATGCTACTGTATGCTGTTCATTTGAGAACTTGGAGACATGAATAAAGGTTTCGTCTAATAAATTCCAGGGTCTTATTTGCTTTGGAAGTAATAGTGTGGACATGACCCCCCGCTTGCTGTGTGTTATTTCTACATCTAAATATGAGCGAGATGTTGTTTCTTGTAATGTTGAGCTGCCAAACGTGGTTTTGAATTGTTTAGGTGACTTAGCATGTTACATACGTAATACAACGCATGTTAAAATAATTCATCTCACCTGCCATGTATCCTGCCATATGGAAAGGGTGCTGAGATCTGACTGGAGTTGCTGGAAATCTGGCTCTAATTGGGGTATACATGACACTATTGTCGGCAAACAATTTGACTGTGGAGTTGATGTTATTTGGAAAATCATTAATATACATAAGAAAATGTTAAGGACCTAGCACTGTCCCTTGGGGCACCATTGACTTGACGTGGTTCCAAGTTGGGTCTCGCAAGAGTGACGTTTGCGGAATCCTTACTAAATTAGGTATTGAAAACTATGTAAACTTCATATTATATAGCTATGTCCACAAAAATTCTAGAGAATGTTGTAAACAATGCCATAGCATATTCTATAAATATTCTATAGAATATTTTCTGAATTCTACACAACTATGTCCTCAAAACTCCTATATGATATTCTATAACAATTACATAGATTGTTTTGTTACGGGTCTCTGGTTCTTACCAGACATAGGGTACTGCACCAACAGTTGGAATACGATGCAAACAAACCTGATTTAGTTTGAGGTTGCCCTAATATGTTATATAATGTTACATTATGTAAATATGAATGTAGTACATTGTTAGCTATTAATGTATGACATATTACTGTTACATTTACTTTTGAAGAAATCTCATATATTACTATTATAGAAAAAAACGATTATTACTATTATATACTACACAGTGGTCTCTGTTATGGGGTACACACACACACACACACACACACACACACACACACACACACACACACACACACACACACACACACACACACACACACACACACACACACACACACACACACACACACACACACACACACACACACACACATATATATATATTACCATTCACTATATCTAACCCCATTCAGTCATTTATATTCCTTTCACAATTACTTGTTATCTAAGAATCCGGGGAATGTGTCCCGCTTGGTGACTAAAAATTAAAAACTTAATACACGAAGACCTACATTGTTGTGCACACTGTGTATAGGATGTATAAGTGTGTTAATCCAATTAATGTAATAGCAGTAACATGTACGAGTGACACTTGTGTGTGTTTAGGAGTGGTAAACTTGTCAACATATGTGTATACATATGTGTAGTATATAATACTATTATAGAAAAAGCGGGAGAGTGTTTATGGGAAGTGGGAAGCACCCTCCGCCACTCCACATTTGTCGTTTTTAGCGTTTTTCGTCGTTTTTAACGCGTTATTTTTAGAGGGCGCCATCTTGATGTGCCGTTCTTGTTCGCGGTCAACGTACGGGAGAGAAAATGTGAAATCATATGAGACCAAAGAAATAATGTGGCTAGAATGGCCTCGTGTGCAACAAACATATCGATTTTTCCATGAATATCTTTGTTATAGAAAATTACAAAAAGCGCGACATTTCACCCAAAAGCGGGAACGCGGGACTAGGGGGAAAGCTGGACAAGGGGAAAAGCGGTATTTCCCACCCGAAAGCGGTAATATTAATAGCTATGGGTAAATGGTATGCTATATAGGAAGATCTGACTCAATGGGAAGACATTAAATGTATTTTAAGCGACTCCTGACATCATGACATAGGACACCAGGTATTTGAGAAGACGCTGAGACTCGTTCAAGCCCGAAATTCTTGGCCAGGGATGTCGAAGAATGTTGATGACTACTGCAAGCAGGGTCGCAGATGTGTTGTTTCGAAGGCGAAGACAGTGAAGTTAACCACGATGGCGTTGTTAGCCAAAATACCACTCGAGGTTCTGGCTATCGAGTATACAGTATTGGAGCCTAGTAGCTCGGGCATCGATAATGCTTGGTTCTTACCGATGTTTTCAGAAAGTACACACAGGTGGTTCCTGCGATGGACCAGAAGGCCTGTACAATAGCCAAAGTGTTGGAGAAAGACTGGTTTGTGCGGTTCGGATGCCTCAGCTTATCCAAAGTGATCAATGGCGCAACTTTGAGAGCACATTAGTTAATGACGTTTGTGCAATCTACGGCATCATAAAACGTCCTACGATACAGCACCATCACCAGTGGAATGTACAGGCAGAGCGGTTCAATCGCACGCATGCGTCCACTACTTACTTACCATATTACCTGATGTCTGGGAGGGACCCTAAACTCTCACTGGATCATCTGCTAGCCGAACCCTCAGCCGAGGGCAACTAGATTTGTGCAACAACGACTCCTAAGATATGCTTTCCGGATGGCCACAAGATGCAGCGAAAAGGAGGCACTGAAGAGGAAGACACGGAACGACAAATCTGCGAATGCGACAGAATACGGAATTAAGGGTTCGGGGCGAACTAAAATGCAGACAGTGGCGGCCCGACCGCTTCTTGAAGAGAATGTATATGTTGTTACACCTCTGCAATCGGAAGTTCCGTTGAGGACGTTACACTGAGATGCGTTTCTGGGCGCTTGAGAATTAGTGCTGACCGTGAGCAGAAGAACCGTCATACACCCCGGACAGGTCTATGAGTTCTGCTCCGTCTGGCAGTCAGGAGGAATGAGACTGGGAGGTTGTACTGATGAGGTTGCCAACGAATTGTGGACGATTATTCATTAGAAAGTCTGGGCCTTGAGGGAGTCGTCTAGGCGGACGGCTGGACGTCATGTTAACCCCAATAGACTTCCATGTGCGGTGGCACAGGAGTCTGAAATCGCGGCCGCGGAGGGCCGAGAGTGCTTGCCACTATCGCTCAGATGCAGTTAGTGTAGATGCTATTCAAACCTGTCGTAACATAATAAAATTTTCAGATGAGGTGTCGTTGTCAAGGATAACAACAGTTTTAGAAGGGGAGTGTGTAACGGGATGTATAGTTATCGAGGAAGGCTTGTCATTCTCGCAGTAACTGTGGAGTAATGCTTTCACGCTGTGAGGCCTCGACGACGATGCCACTTAGCGTCTTCCAGGATGTTACGATGGTGGTCGTATGACTACGTGGTGTAGGGTGACGTAGCAAGGGAGTAGGTCACTAGAAATAGTTTTATAAGTGACTGGGGGCACCACCTATGTATGGAGGGTCACCAAAATAGGCCAGTGCAGAACATAACATAGTGTTTATTGTTATGACAATAGTAAAACATTAAGTGACATCAAATCATTGCATATACCCTTTGTTTCAAGTAAAGCAGTGTTCACAGTCTTTCTTGCTGAAAATGCCTCACAATTTCTTCGTGGTGTTGGTCTCTTTTGGACGACAGGAGGATGAGGCTGCTGAGGCGTTACCTTCTGCTTGACGAGAGTCTGGCCATCCATGGCTCTGATGGTGATCTCTTAACCAACTGGCAACTAAGGTCGGCCGAGCAAAGACAACTATGTGGTAGTGGCGCTACATCGTCGATACGCCATCAGCAAAATGCGACTGCGTAGAAATCGGGACAATGTTCCACCTCCTCTGTTGCCGACTACAGGACGATCCTACCAAGTGACTTGCAGCGAATGTAGGAAAGTTACTGCTTCTTACGCGCATGTCAAAAGGCTACTGGTGTATGAACAACCCTGAAGATAATTCCCTAAACCCAATATGGCTGGCTACCAGTTGCAATGTAAAAAAGTGTTAGTATAAGTATTATAGAGCCTAACTGCCAAGTTTCACGGTTCTTTATTTGACATGGCCACCAACATAGACCTGTCGCTGACGGGCCAAGGCTTCGGTGCTTTCTGGTTTTCATAATAAAGCGGACTTTACAGGCAATAGATGTTCGCCACGTTCTCAAAACTAATACAATCCTCATTTTGTTAGTATTACGTTACTGCACAAAGAATAAGAAAATGTTCATTTGTCCCATTTACATATAATATAACACAACAATAAAACATATTAACAAAACCAACAAAAAATATACCACACTCACTGAAACAATCAGTTAATAATGTGAACAAATAAAGTCATTAATAAAGTAAAAATGCAATGTAAAATTGTAATTACAAATTGATATATGATAAGGGAAATCCCTATTAAGATCAAATTTGGTCGCCTCACTATGTGAGCACGGGAAGTGAATCCACAACTCTTGCGGATGAGCTTTGTATTCATTACACTATTACACCTATCTATCAGTTATCGTTTTGATTAGGAACTGTACAATCGAATTAAAAGTCTACATGTTTCCATTATCCGAAAATATCAACTTCACGGATTACCAACTACAATGTAGATGGACAATGTCAAATTTGCGGGAACAATAAAAAAATTATTTTTAAGCTGAGCATGATTAGTGTTTCAAAATCTACGCATACTTTACTTCACGCGTTACAAAATGTAGCACAAAATGCAACCCAGAATGTACACTGGACATCAATTCAACAGTAAATTTGTATTAAACAAATATGATGAGTCTGTGTACCAATGAGAAGTCTACCTTGTCAATTGTCCTTGACACGTGAACTTGCAACCAATCGGTGAAACTGAACTGGCGCACAAAATACGTCTTACATGTAAGATTGAACTGTTCTGTGATAATAAATACAACCACAGTTACTAACATAAGGCATTGGTCATGTTGACAGGAATATGTTGACGCTGGGTGTCTGTCACATATCAGCATCTTGCTAAGTCACTTCAGCATATTCTGTATTATCACCACACATCACCGGCGTCTGCAAGGAAATACATATATTTCATTTGCAAGATTAAATCAATATCAAAACATGCATATGCAAGCAAGCACACGCGCACTCGCACAAGCAACATCGTCCTTAAAACAATGTTGTAATAAAATATTATGTCATCGTAATAAGACCAGATCCTCGCACTAATAATCCTGTATGTTCTAGTAATCTAAACTTTTCCATTTCAAAATGCACATTTAATCAAACCTAGAGTAATTTGAAGACACCAAAATATGATTGTTTCGCAATCTATTAGTTTTCCCTTTACAAATAAAAAAATCCTTAACGCATATTATTGGGTGACATTAACCAATCCATTGTCAGACCAATGTGATCTTGAACGTTGCAGAGGTGGCTCCATTTCTCAATGTTAGAACACGTGAACATACATGATATTGATACTTATTTTTACAAGTAAGTGTTGGTGAGGCAACAGAAAGTAGTGGTGATATGTGGAATACATACGTTGACATAGGTGTGCTTTGGTTGACTAATGGTGTCAACGTTTTCGTATGCTGTTCCTGGCACGGGTTGTTGTGTTGCTTCTGATTCATCAAGGCTGGCGTAGGTTCCTTCCAGAAGGTGAATACACAATTATAACTACTGAACTGTAGTGCAGAGCACATATATAAATAGTTCGCTTTTACAGTTAATCCACAAAATAGTCACACCCAAAATAGTCCACACTATAAATACGCCCCATTGACGCAACGACTGAATACCGGACCGACGAATGCACCCCTCCAGAAGGAAGCGCCATCGTGGTCCAGAGTATCACATGATTGTGCCGCCAGCTAATAGTAAGTACGAAAGCAGTATATTGGCGCTGCGAGCAGAGTTATTCTGCTTGTAATTCTGTGTTGAAATTTCCAAGCAGGATATTCTGCTTGTTGCAAGTATTTTTTCTGCGTTTCGCTTTCAAGGGTTAGTGTTTACAACTTTGTAATATAGTTTCAACCTGTCTGCTTCTAGTTACGCTTAAGTTAGTTTCGCAAGTAATACTGAACTATTTGTTACAATATTGCTAGGTTCAAGATATACACAATTTACTTAAAGAATAAGTTTTGGCGCCAAAACCAGTTTTGGGCGTGGTCGCATGGAAGCTAACGCATTGTAACTTCGCGCGTTTGTTGCTTAGTTACACACAGCTGATTGGAATTGAAGTTAATCCTTACAACAGTATTGTGTTCATTTCATTTTCATGTAGTTGATGTAAGTGTTGTTAAAGAATATTTCGATACTTTCGAAATTAATTGACATCACTAATTGTGTCACTGTCATATCAGGCTAGGACACTGACTGTGTTCATAATATGAATACCTGACATTATCGCCAAATCGCTGTGTTCTAGACGCACGTTTGCGATTGTGTAACCTGTCCTTGAATGATATTTTTATATGTTAATATTTAGTTGCATTATTTTGGTGATTTATCTTATTTATCTGATATCAGCTATTTTGTTCTAGTGACAAAAATGCATCAGTAATTGTTTATTACTAGTTATGTTTCTGAAATGTATAGAAACGGACTATAACATTTGGTCTGATTTTTAATTATTGTAATCAACGTTGTTATATACTATTACATTTGTAGACGTAGTTTGACATGACAACACAAACATGTCATCTATGATAAATATTTACACCTGCACTAAATTAGAACTATGGGCGTTGTTTCATGACGTTACGTCAGCAAATCAAAAGACGCTTTGGAAGGTTGTGACAACTCAAAGAGAGAAGGATAACATAGAGGTAGTTGACTTAGGGCCAACGTTTCATCCATCATTTGGTATGACTTATTGGAAGCAAGACGACTCAGTCTGGATAACCCTACACTAGCGGGAAGCGCATCGATCGATGGCAAAGAGAACATGTTCAGAGAAAGGATAGAGCAGATGAAGGATGAAAAGATGCTGATGATGGAGGAAACAAAATGCACAATTGAAGAATATGAGAAGAAACTCTACAAACAACGCGAATGAGCAAGCATGATGCGGTTTGGTGATAATGGTGAAGATGAATTATTAAGAATGATGGCAGTCGTGTTGGCAAAACGCCGCAAGAAATAAGAAGTGAAAGGAGATGGGGAATGTGTGGAACTGAGGAAACCAAATACTCGCATCATACATTTGACAAGAAATACATTTCTTCTCAACGCACACCCCAAAGATGGTGTCTATGGTGCTGGACCCTCGCATATGTTAGGGTAGGAGCTTGCAAGACACAGGAGGTGATGACCCGCCTTGTCTCTACCGATAACCCGATTAGTCACCGATATCCTCCAGTCGTCGGGACACGTGAACTAGTAAACAAATATACTCCTGTTGGCGTCATAATTGACCTAGTTGGAGAAATTGATACCCCCGTAGATGATCACGCATTGCATCGTGGAAAGGGGAACATATCCAAAACATGCCCAAATCCTCCAATCGAGAAAGTTGGACTAGTTCACAAAGATACTCCGGTTGGCGTGAAACGTGAACTAGCTCGAGAGAAAGATGGTTCCCTAGATAGTTTTACGTTACACCAGGAAACGCCAGGAAACAAGCCCAAAGCACAACCAGAAAAGACGGTGGTCAAATAAAAGCTGAAACAGACGATATCATCTGACGGTCACTGGAATCAAGCGAACAGCTTCACCTGTTGTCGTACGATACCCAGAGGCTACCGTACCGTCGGGCAAGTGTCAGGTGTACGTACTCCATGTGATCAGCCCGGGTGAGTTATATGTGCAACTCGAGGGAAAAAGGTAGCGGATCCGGAGATTGGGCTAAGTTGTTCGATACATAAGTTATACGGTAGTCTGGATGAAACGGAGATGTTCTTAGAGAAACCTTTGGTTAGGATGCCGTGTTATGTCAATGAAGGGTGCGATTGGTACAGAGCCGTCGTCTGTGACAACACCGAAGCCGGTAAACGCGTCGTCAAGTATGTTGAGTACGACAGCATTCTCATTATTGATAGGCAACGCGTGAAGGAGCTAGATTACGCTTTGTGAAGGTTGGCTCCATTGGCCATTCAGTGTTGCTTTATAACAACGCAGACTAGACGCCGGATGAGAATGATGTGACAGCAATAGTGGAGAAACTGCCAGGCGACGGGAACAGCAAGATGACAGATACTGAACATCAAGGCTAGACCGAGGAGGCACAACGGATGTTTGCAACGTCTGTGGTGGACAAAACGTTACTGGCACACTTTGTGTCGGCCGAAGAGATAGGCGACGGAAACACACCAGTCCAATGCTATGTCGTACATCACCTGGAAATGGGAAATGTTTGTCCGTCAGCACCTGCTCGACTTGGTAGAACATTTAATAGAGGACTCGGAAGAAGCTGACGACGATGCTAGCGATGACAGTGCCTACACTGACTTGATACACGTTGCTGACTCAGGCGAGTTGCTGCGCAAAGGCAAGTTTAAACAGTTGACAAAGGACATGCATTAGTACTACACATCTCACACTACATAATACTTCCGTGTCGGTGTCGGTACTTTCTGCGAAACAAAATATGTCAGGGAGGAGAGTTGGTGTCATGTCCGTGTCATCAGCGTTGACGCAGACGATGTTGGCGTATTCTACATCGACAACAGCAAAACTGGGACTACCGACGTATCGAGTATGCGATCACTACAGAAGTTCGCTACATTGCAGGCTCAAGCGGTGGCACGTCGACTCGACGGAGTTAAACCCTCTGACAGCGGGATGAAGATTTCATACGACCTTTACCGAGTCAACTTGTCACAGTAGTCAGAGGTTACTGACGTCACCACAAATGATATCTCTTACGCCATCAACCTGCTGGACATGGGCATGTCAGTAGCGCAGAAGATGGTTGACGGCATCTACTATCAAGAAACGGGACACAGTGACATTCGACCGTAGTGTTTATGATAAAGAGTCGGATCTCGTAAGGTGCTCGGAAACACCTTTAAAGCGATACGCTGGAAGTCGTCAACGTAATGCCAATTGTGTCGCCACACAACTTCTGGTGTCGATCAGCAAAATCACCAACACCGGAACTTTCTATTTTGATTGATAACATTCAGGACTGTTACTCGTATTCATAGGCCGAATGTGAGGACGGTTGTGAACAATATCTGGAATGGTGAGAACTGTTACGGGAAAATTATCACGTCGGTTGCCGATAGCAACTACGCCACTGTCTGTGTTGTCGACTACGACATAATAGACATTGTACCCAGTTCAGAGGTCAGGATGATCTCTTCACTGAACTGTCCAGACAGGCGTTCATGGAATAAGACATGTTGATAGTCGTTCAAGTACTAGGATAGGTTGATACGACGTATATATTATTGGTATGGATAACTATTCACAGAATAGGATAGGTTAGTAAGACGTACAGTGTATATATATATATTATTGGTAGGGGTAAATTTTAAGATGAAGATCGATGTCCCTGAGCTTATTGTCGGCAGCCGGGCGATTAGATCTAATCATGGATGAATCAGATAACTTAACCTGTTGGTGTCAGGGTTTTTGTATAACTGTGCGAATGCATTAGGATAGCCTGATATACCCGTCGTTATCCGGGTTTAATTAAAGCTAATGTTAGTATTGGACTACCAAAACTATTGTGTATTTTTCTCACGTTGTTATCCTAATTTTTTTATATATGTTGTAATCCTCAATAGTGTACGACTATTTACGTGACATTCCGTATATATATTCCTCGTAACATGTCCCGTTCTTTTTATGATGAGGAGGAACGTATTGCGGAGCACACGTGTAAATAGTTTGCTTTCACAGTTAATCCGCAAAATAATCACCATCCGCACAATAGTCACACCCAAAATAGTTCACAGTATAAATACGCCCCTTTGACGCAATGACTGAATACCGGACCGACGAATGCACCCCTCCAGAAGGAAGTGCCGTCGGAGTCTCACACGATTGTGCCGCCAATACTAAGTGCGAAAACACAATAGAACGGTTGTTTAAGTACGTTAACATGCAAATAAACAATATGTTTTTATATGTTTATCGATGCACAACCAAGAATGTGTGTTTACTTGTATTGACGTTGAAACCTACGGTCACAGTCTATGCACACCGCCAGACTGGCGGCCTGATGGATTGGCAATTAACTGTCATACATATCTGGGTTAGCCACCACATCGTATCTCAAGACCTCCGGCTGCGACTGTACAATGCGTTTATAGTCCCTGTGCTCACGGACAACATGGGCACGTGGGGACTAACACCAACGGAATGGGCCATGATTGATGCATTCCACCGTCGTCAGCTAAGACAGGTCATCGGCATCAGATACCCTCAGCGAATCTCGAACAACGCCCTCTATCGAAAATGTGCGTGAAACCCACTGAACTTGTCTGCCACCAAAGCTATGTGGAGTCTGTTTGGATATGTGCTTCGCATATCACTTGAAACCCCTGCACAGCTGGCCATAGACCAGTATTTCGCATCCACTGATGCTGCGGACTGGCGAGGGCGACGACGAACAACACTTCCAACTGCCCTCGAAAAAGATCGTATGATTGCAGCGGGGCAGTGACGCGAAAGTGCAATCACGCACGCACGCACGCACGCACGCACGCACGCACGCACGCACGCACGCACGCACATATATGCTTAAATGTACATATGTAACTTTTAAAACAACATATTTAACTTTGATTAAACATGTTTACACGTAAATAATATTTATATTTCTTTTAGCATACTCATATGTTTTGAATGTTTGTTTAAACTACAAACAACGGAGAAAATGTAAATCAGTATTGCCCTACCTCGGAGGTTTGAAGTATCTTCCGCTGCACGATCTCTGAGAGTTTGATATTGCTTGGTGTCGTCAATGGCGCCTGCAGATGACAACCTGGTGGCGTCGGACATCTCCATAGGAGTTTGTCGCTTTGTAACATCTCTGCCAAATAACACATAACTGTGGAATTTAACAGTTCTCAATAATATAAACGTGTTGAATTTTGTAGCAATAATTATCCCATGTGACAAGTATGCAATACATTACGTAGCTGGTAACGAACGAGTTGTCCAATATCCACTTGTAAATCATTATTCTGTCACATTTAAAATCCTAAGTACGAATGGAAAATTATGCTGATAAATTAATAGGAAAACAGTGAAATTAACAAAATACATAGCGTAATAAGTTTATAGTACGCATTAAAGATGTCTTTCACGAACCAACTTAAAGCAGATGCTGAACCGACTTTTAAAAGATAGCATACCTGGCGTGAGCAGCACCCTCTGAAACAGCAATAATATCTAAGTAATGCTTAATTATGGTAAATAGACACATTGATTTTGTTTCACATATGAACATTTAGCCGAACAAAACCAATGCCCAAGCAGTATTAGACTTCAATGCAGGTTTACATTGCCACGACTATTTTTCCGTTAAAAAATATCCCACTGTGTTAGACATGATAATAAATATTGTGTGTGAACTAAACTTATCAAATCATCATGTTTGAAGACATCGTACCTTTACAGTTTGATTGTTGTCTTCTTCTCCAAACGAAGCCAAACACCAGCAGTCCTAACATGAAGCCAAAGAGCAGACTGCCAACAACGGATGCAACCACTGTCACTGTGCTGCAACTGCGTTCTACAACATCTAGAATACACAAACATGCATAATGCAAGCACGGAAAATAAATGTACAACACACAAATTCAAATTAGTTTGATTAGTTATAATTATCCGACACAGAAATAGGCAAAAAACACAACATTTAATGTTTACTATTCCTCAAACATTAATAGGCAAGATGGAAACCTAAGTTGACAGACAATAACGTGAAGTTAGTCCATGTAGTCAGTACTAATATCATAGTAAACACATTGCTTAAGTAACTAATTTGACATATGGGGGTTGTACCTTTGTTCTCCTTTGTAGGTGTAGCTTCCAGTGGTTGTAATATTTTGGAAGGAAACGTCAGCTGACCTTCATACACTTTTAACCAAACCTTGTAAGTTGCCTCGGTATCAAACTGTCCAGAGATGACTGCCGACTGCTGTTTGACATCCACGCTGCCCTCTGGTGGGTAACGACCCTCTTCGCCACCATCTCGCTGGTAGTGAATGACAACTGACATAACTGTAGACGGGGATCTGTTACGTCGAGAGCTCTGTCTAGTATTCGACCATGAGACAGTTATATGATCTACCTGAACGTCAACAGCTTCTAAGGTAACTGCTGGTGAAGCTGTCAAAACAGATGAGGTTCAACTTATTAAATGCCCATAGGTGTGTAATTTACAGAAAGAAAAGTATTACAGAGATGTCAACTGACACAATATATTTTGTTTCTTATTTAACACAAATAATACATATATCCAGGGCCTTAATCCAATTAACTTGTAATTATTATTTATTATCCAAATCATTAGGACCACACATTGAACCAATCCAAGCTCACATTACCATAGCTACGTATAATAAAAATTACACATTGCAGTAATATAATTGATCTGCGTAGCATGAAAATCCTTGATGGGCCAAGAAGAAGCCGATAACATAAATTGTTGGGTACTATCAATAATCTATGTTCGGTTCCAAGTCACGAACATATAGATGACATTGGCAATAAAACACAATGCGTATATATTTGGTCTAACACTGTCTTTTGCAAATGGTCTTACAAGTCGTAAACATTATTTATTTATACCTGTTGTCCAGGCCGACACTGTAGTTACACCACTTCTGATGACATCCGTGTTGTTGCTACGTGCATACAATGTGAACTTATACAACGTCTCCGGCTCCAGCCCAGCAATGGTCACTTGTTGCTGTTTGCTATCATCAGCTGTGATTGTTTTTACATAATACAAGTTCAGTTTGGTATCTGCCATGTACTGTATGGTGAACACATATGGAGGGTGACTGCCACTAAGTCCGGGTTGCCACTGGAGCGTGAGGGCGACTGAAGTAGAGTTGCTGAGTACAATGAAATGTGTGGGTGTTTCTGGTGGCTCTACAAGAAAACAACGGCAACATCATCAACATGTCATAATGGGGAGTAAATGCTCTATTTTCTCACATATAACAACATAAGAAAATATGCTAAAGTAACAAATTGTATCAGTAAGACAAATTGCTCAGCAGTGTATGATATACAAATATTTGATAACGTCTTAGTAACACTATATCGTGGATTTTTTCATTCTAAACAACATTTACTTCTGGAAAAACATGCAGTCAACATATATACCTTCGTAGTGTAGGTGTATATTTTCACTACTAGTTGCATATACTGCAATGTTTTATTTTAAAAAAATTGCTTAGTTTTAAAAATTAATAATTTTGCCCAATCACACAATCACTTTTTCCACACAATCACTCATATTGTACTGTGACACAGTCACTCACCTTGTATTGTGACACATTCACTCATCTTGCACTGTCACACAGTCACTCACCTTGCACTGTCACCCAGTCATTCACATTGCATTTTCACACAGCCACTCACCTTGCACTGTCACTGTGGCCCAATCTGAGTAGTCACTCTGTCCAATCCAGTTGCCTGCCACACAGCTGAACTTGCCAGATTCGTCCACTCTTGAAGGTGTCAGAATCAGGAAGCCTGTTGTATTACTGCTGAAGCCACTGTTCTGTTTGCGCCAGTAGAACCAGGAAGCTGCTGGGTTGCCATTGACAGTTGGGGCATGACATATTAGTAAAACATGTCCACCTACAGCGACAGTCACGTTTTCCGTCTGCATTGTAGCTTGTCCATACGGCTTATCTGAAATGACCAGATAAGTTATAATTATATTATTTAAATTTGTGAAAATCCAGCGTCTATTTACTATTAGTGAGAGAGAATGACACAGCAACAAGGTCTATGCGTTAACTGTAGGTCTACATTTCTCTGTCACACCTTGTATATAGAAAGGTAACATTGATTTTTGTCAGCCCAATTTCTTTCCTAAACAAACACTACTTAGCTCTAGTATACCGACATTCCGCATGCGATGATGTGCACGAAATATCACACTCCTGTTAGCACTAATAATATACTGTACCATAATGCATTTAACTGTGCTTAGCATAAAATATGAGTATATATAATGTATATAAGATGTTTGTAAAGTGAAAACAAAAAAGTTCAATGGCACCTCAAACCTACCTAACTGATTTTTTTTAATGACGTAGTGGAATCTCATGTTTTCCTGTGGCCTAGAAACATACCGAGAAAACCTACTACATAAAATTTAATGTACATAATTTGACATATAAACTACTTACGCCAGACTTGCAGTTTGACCGTACTGCTGCCTTGTCCCACATCATTGCTCAGTTGACACGTGTACTGTCCACCATCTGTCCTGGTGGCCAGCTTAATGGTAAGTGAAGGGTTCTTGATTGTCCCTCCAGTGTACTTGATGTCAGTGGTCACTCTGACGACATCTTCACCTATCTTCCACATGACATTGGTCACTGCTGGTCTTGCCCCTTGAGACCGACATGTAATGGTCACTGACTGGCCTTCTACCACAGGAGCTGGTGTCACGACGGACACAATTGGGTTATCTACAAAACATACAGCTGGTGGAAACAGTGATTGCTTATAAGTTCCAATTAATGTATTTAGTTAACAGAGCATAGTATTTTAGCGATGATAGTGGCTAGTGTCTAAGCAATACAACTAAAACAATATACCTGAACAATAAAACTAAAACAATACACATGAACAATAAAACTAAAACAATATATCTGAACAATAAAACTAAAACAATATACATGAACAATAAAACTAAAACAATATACCTGAACAATGAAACTAAAACAATATACCTTACAATAAAACTAAAAAATATACCTGAACAATAAAGCTAAAACAATATACCTGAACAATGAAACTTAAACAATATACCTGAAAAATAAAACTAAGAAAATATACATGAACAATAAAACTAAAATAATACACCTGAACAATAAAACTAAAACAATATACCTGAACATTAAAACCAAAACAATATACCTGAACAATGAAACTAAAACAATATACCTTACAATAAAAGTAAAACAATGCATATTCAACATAAATTCCAGGGTGAGTAATCAGTTAAACTTAGAATTTAGGTGAGTAATCAGTTAAACTTAGAACTGTTTTCTTTTTTTACTATATAGAGAACTTATGTTATTAGACCGGTGCCAATTTAATAAATTTGAAAACCTGTAGACATTTACATCTAAATTACAAAAAAATAATTACCCCATACATTTCGTAATTTTTAATTCAGCATACCCAGATCACCATTAAACCGTTGTTTAAGAAATAATTACAATACTAATTACAACGGTGTTTGTCTATTTCTTAGGCAAATTGGGCAGGATTTTGTTTTTGTAGTTTAGGGGCATGGACCCCTCCCACAGTTTGCCAACATCACTTTTTTGATCTAGCACACCCAAATCCGTTGTTAATAGACCATAAATATACTAATTAGAAGGGTGTTTGTCTGTTTTGTCTGACCATTTGGTATTTTGTCATTTAGGGGCGCAAGGAGCCCTCAGTTTGCCAACATAATTTTTTTATTCAGCACACCAAATAACCTAAGATCTTTGGTTGGCATGCTTTACTAAAAACTGCTTACGGGACCCTTTTTAAGAGACACATTTGGATTTCGGGCACCATTCTATGTTGTGTGTAAACGTGGTCGATTATTACTGTACAATACTCACTTACTTGAAATAGTGTCTAGATTCCTGGTATTAATGTTTCATAAATTTGTGTGCTTGCGTGCGTGCGAGCATGTGTGCGCACGGACGTGAGTGCGAGCATGCGTGCGTGTTTGGAGAAAGCCAGTTCGTACTTACAGTTTATTAGAAGCTGAAGTGTTTCACCAAATCCTCCCATCCCCGCAGCATTCTCTGCAGCACAAGTGTAGCTTCCATCATCCTTAGAATGGTCAAGTGAACTAATAATCAGGTCTCTGCCACTGATGTTGTTTCGACTAGAAGAAGTGACCTCTTGCCCTGCTTTCTTCCATGTCACCCTCTTGATATCATCTCTAAGTCTGCCATCTGTGATGTCACATGTCAGTGTCAAAGAACCTCCTTCAGTTGGATTCCCAGAAGTCTCATGTGCTACTTTCGTACTGGGTGGATCTGAAACAGTGTGGGCAACATGCAGGCTAAATAAATGTTTTTGAAAAACCATCCCAACATTACAGTAATTTAAAAATTACATTGGAAAAGTTCAGATAACAGGATTTAA